>JAUDJI010001558.1:0-10290 GCA_037389245.1 Oryzias sinensis
AAAATAAAATATATACAAAAAATATGTGATCAACTGCAAATGCTCGATTCCTTATGCAACCCGTCGATGTCAATTTTCTTTTTAAATTGTAAATTGTACAAATTGTAAAAAACAGCAAAAACCGCAACAAAAGTAAATCAATAAATGAGTAAAAGAGAGAAAAACACCCCTGGGACCGTAGTGTGTCACTGTAACACGGTGCTGTACAGTCTGATGGCTGTGGGGAGGAATGACCTGCGGTAGCGCTCCTTCTTGCACTGTGGGTGCAACAGTCTGGTGCTGAAGGAGCTGGTTAGCACCTCTACAGTTTGGTCCAGGGGGTGGGAGGGGTTATCCATGATGGATGTTAGCTTAGCTAACATCCTCCTGTCCGCCACCTCCTCAATGGACTCCAGTGTGCAGCCCAGGACAGAGCCGGCCTTCTTAACCAGTTTGTTAAGCCTCTTCAAGTCTCTGCCTGCACTGCTCCCCGCCCAGCACACAACTCCATAAAGGACCACTGAGGCCACCACAGTGTCATAAAAGGTCCTCAGCACCTGTCTGCACACGCCGAAACGACCTCAGTCTCCTCAGCAGGTGGAGGCGACTCTGACCCCCAGAGCATTCGTGTTGTTGAACCAGTCCAGTCTGCTGTTCAGGTGAACACCCAGATATTTAAATGTGTCCACGACCTCAATGTCTGAACCCTGGATGTTCACCGGTGAGTGTGGTGTAGGGGACCTCCTGAAGTCCAGGATCAGCTCCTTCGTCTTGCTGGTGTTTAGCACCAGGTGGTTAATTTCACACCAGCCAACAAAGTCTGAGATGACCCCCCTGTACTCCTGCTCATCCCCCCCGATACACAGCCCACAATGGCACTGTCATCTGCAGATGACAGTGGTGGGAGTCGTAGATGAAGTCTGATGTGTACAGGGTAAACACGAATGGGGAGAGCACAGTCCCTTGAGGTGCCCCCGTGCTGCAGACCACCACATCAGACACACAGTCACGCAGCCTCACAAACTGTGGCCCGTCTGTGAGGTAGATAATACTACTTCTTATGATTTAACAAATTTTTAACTCATCTGAAGACAGTACACAGGGTAAAGAAATCATGTGCATACATTTAATGACATATGTCTCAGTTTTTGCTCTCTGAACTATACCAGCTAATACTCCTTGAAAATTGAGAGCACGGACTGAGCAGAAATTGTCCAAAATAGTACTTTTTCATTGGTATGATGCTCTCTTCTCATTGAAAAAAATCTTTTAAGATCATCAAAAAAATAATGAGACAGATAGAAGTAGTATGAAACAAGCTCTACTTTGTGTTTGACTGCAGGTTGAGACTCGTGTGGCTCTTCACAACAAACTCCTCCTGTGCTTTTTAGGTTTGGGCATGAGTGTGGCATGTCTGCCCCTGCTGAAGAAATCCAGCTGTACTTCAGATGTGCTTATCCGTCACAGTGGCTGGCTTTGTTTCGTCTCTTCTAGCTTTGATTCATGGGAGGATGTTGGTCCATTTGACCTAGTGTCTTTTGTGCCACTTCAATGGTTTTCAAACTACCGTAGGGCAGTTCCATGGGCTCTTTTCATGTGAGCGTTGACTGTTACCAAATTTCACAACTTTGTCTAGTTTGGTTTGTTTTCCCACATGACACTCTTAAAATTAAGCCAAAGAGAGAAATGGACCAAACTGCCTGGAAAATTCCCGCCAAGACTGTTCAATTAGAGGCAGTACCTGACTAAGACATGGTCCTAGAGCACAAAGAAAACCGTCCACTTCCTTTGGTCTCCTGGTTATCATGCAAAAGTAAATGTCTGCATCTCCTTTCAACACCAAATGTACATCAATAGATATTTCCCAACTTGTCAATTCCACTTCTGCAGTTTCCAAGGCTATTTTTTTTTTCAAAAAAAATAATTAATTGTATGATTTAGTTCAACAGTAGGAACGGGGGCCACACGGTTGAGTCACACCAAAGTTCAGGTGAGCTTTCAAACTTGACTACTTAACAAAGTATTAGAGGAAACAACCCCTGGTGCAAATCAAACCTGCCGGTGTAAATGCCCTCTCAAAACCACACACACTTCAGTGTTTTGGTGTCAGACATATTTTAACAATTACATAGCTGTAGAATTTATATTATTTTAAGTAACACATAGATCATCATTTGATTTTCTTATAAAAGTAATCCCAGTGGTCTTATCATGACCATACAGTTTTAGTCAAATTCCAAAAACCTGAGTCATTTTCTAGGACATAGTTTCTGCAAAGCAGAAGGAGTTCATTAGAAATTCACCTCTGAGTTCTGGGCAGAACTATTGGCAAAGAAGTAAGCCTGCACTGGTTTCCCATGATTCCTTTGTTTACACACTCTGCTTAAGTCAAACCATGAGACACAAATCATTGAAATTGCAGTCTTAAGATTTATGAAAACTGATATTTTTCTGGAAAAAAAAACAATACATCCACTAGAAAAGAATAATTAAGCTCATACTATCAGTGGACGGAAGTCTTTACAACAGGAAGTAGAAGTTAGATGTTTGCTGATGTTAGCCACAAAAGGCCCAATGACTGCTTAAAGAGCATGGAGGAGGATGTTGCCACACAAATCAAGCACAAATATGACAGAAGCCTGCACTCTGAGGAATACTGGCACTGGATCAAACCTATTTAAAAATAAACAAGTATATACCATCAAGAAGAGGAGAGGTTCTGTGCCTCAATGTGGGCACTGACGGACAGATAAGCTCCAGGAAACAAACAATGCAGCCTTTGGTGTTTATAAATCATAAACTGACTGTAACTAATGATGATGATGTCATCGCTTTCTGTCAGTTTTATTAGACTTGCAAGTGTGTTAGACTCTGCCCTGCAGCCTCAACAGAACTCAGAGTGTGAGGTTACTATCAAATGGGACGTTAACACAACAACACACGTTAGTCCTTCTGGGTTTGTCTTTGACAAACTTAGAAAACTCTAAAATGTGTTTTTTCTGAGACTGTTTCTGTGAAAAAGCAAATGCACAACCAAAATCACCTGCCCCACGAAAATAATGCTGTCATAAGCCACAGTTTGTCATAGTTTCATATGCAGAATGTAGCTGCAGAAGGAGACAAGTTCAGCAATCAGAGGTGTTAAATAGAAGCCCTCATGCTGTCAGTGCAAATGAAGAGTGTGGTGGGCGGCTCACTGAGCATACTACACTGTACAAAGGTCAGGACTGTAGAGAGAAGCAACGAGTTGAACTGATCAGCATCAGGAAAACATCTGCCTATGGGCTGGTGCTCAGAGGTTTTTAGAGGAATACTCAAAAATGCCTGAATGGATCAAAATACCGTTTTGGGGTTGTTTTTTGTGAGAAATGAACAATACAATACACTTAAAAGCTTAAAACGTTGATTTTGCATGATATAAACCCTTAAAACTTGCATTAAATAAACTTTGATTTCTGCCAGTTCTTAAAATACTCTGCATTGGCTGATGTCTAAGCAAACAGTTATTTCATAAGACAGCACATTTCTGGGAAGCCCAAAGTCGTTGTTGTGGAAACAGACAATAAAGGAAAAATGAAATGCTCTGCTGCGTGAAAACTCCGCCAAGTTTACACTGGTGAAGGATAAACTTTAATAAAAAACATTAAAAAGAAAATACTGCTGTTTGAGTCAATAGAGGCATGTGATATAAAGATATAGATCTTCTCTGGTGATTGTTATCTTATGGCTCCTTACAGTTAGAAAGCCTGACGAAAGTTCTGGAAGCACAGAAGAAAAGGTTCACAGTTAAAGCAGTCAAACTGCTGCATCAAGGACAACAAAGTTAGTGATTTAAAAGCAGATTTTTCCACCACTATTTATTTAAAAGTCTAGATCACAATAGTTTCTAGACCAAAACCTAGATTTCAATGTGTCTAATAATATCATAGCACCGTTTTTGAGAGTCAGCAGGTTGTTTCAATTTGCTGCAAATATAAAAACAAACAGAGAACATAAAATCAAAAAATAATATTTACAGTTCATCCAGAATAAAACAGTGAACATTTATCTCCAGGCTATGATGAACATCAGAAGAAACACCATTAACAGTATATGAAAACTCGACTGAATAAGTGTAATTTAGTGTGACGTATTGTGCTATGTTGTCATGTTAGTGGTACGTTGTCACGCATTTAGGTGTGCTCTCCGCATTCGACCCATCCGTTGGAGGCGTGGTGAGCTGCAAACACAGTTGCCCTTGGGAACTATTTAGTGGTTTGACCCCCCCAATCAAACCCTTTCAAGCTGAGTATCAAGCAGGAGGCATTGGATCCCCTTTTTAGAGTCTTTGGTACCCCTCTACCAGGATTTGAACTTATAACCTTCCAGTCACGTGCTGGACACTGTATCACAAGGCCATTGAGTTGGTAAATAAAGTAAATTCAGTGTCATTTTTTTTCATGATGGAAACAGAAATTGTCAGTAAGCACTGATTGGTCTGAGTCAACATTTCTATGGCAACAGGTCTCACCAATCACGAGTGAGCTTGTTGGAAGTCCCCACCCCTACTGCTTAAAACAGGCTCAGGTCAATTGTTAATCAAATGTTTTGAATGTTAAACATGAGACCACCACTTTTATTGAGGCATCTGATTGGTCAGTTTAAAAACTTGAATAACTTGCACCACAGCAAAAATACCATGCAAAGAATTAGAATAATCAAGAACATGTTAAAAAATGTATCAGAGCAAGAATGGTTATTCTGACTACTAGAATGACTAAGTAACGGCTGTTTATTTCTCTATAGAAGTCTATGGGATGTTTGCCTTCTTGCAACCAGCAGTTACTTCCTGTTTGAAACGCCAGGGGGAGGGGTCACATAGTCCAGTAGTCCTATGCAGTCAACGACAGGCACAAAGGTATTACCTAAAACTTAAGCTATGAGATCAACCTCAGACCTATGACTGTTTTCTAAACGAATGGTTCACATGCTAAAGTTAGGAGATTAAAACACTCATGCTACCAGAATGATATAAAATCAGGGTAAAAGTTTTTCTTCCTCTTCACAGACCAGATTATTGTGCATGGTTAGATCAATGTTTTCTGGAAAGAAAATTCTATAGAGTAAAATGGGCAAACATACAGGTGGTGCATCTCATTTCAGACATTATTAGAGTCAAATAAAGGCAGATTTACCCCCCAATTCAGAGCAGCATCACCTCAGATAAAATGTTTCCTGTTTAAATCAGTCTGACCATTAACACCAGACACATTAAGTTTGGTTGGACTTCCATCTTCCCAGCATTTTTGCGTCTGCCTGCAAGGCTGTAAAGTAAACAGACTTCAGCTACACTTTCAAGATGATCGTTTTCTAAAAACCATCATAGTGCATTGCACGTTATTCTACCATTGACAAGGAGAAAAATTGTCACAAGGAGGAGAAATGTAAGTAATGTAATATAGTTTACGACACCAAACAGCCATTTTATCAGGACAATGTGAAGGAGTCCCGGCGCTCAATAACCACAACTGTAAGCGAAACACAGAAAAAATCCACAAATACACGGAACCACACCGAGCACTGGCACCCTAACTGTGAGTTGATGCTTTTAAATAGACCCACATTTAACAGCAGTTGCTGCTGCAACGCCCCTTTGACATTTTGTGTGTAAACTCTGTGTTCCACTGGTGTGTTTTATCTACTGTTTTCTTTGACAGCAGCTTTGTTTGGCTGGTGTGAATCCTCTGAAGTCTAGTGCTGATCAAACTGGAAAACTTCAAGCTTACTTGCAAGTGAATTCTGGTGTGGTACACTACAATGCACAGAGGCCATCCAGACTCACAGAACAAATCTGAAAACCTAAAATAAAAAGTTCTTCTTAATATAAAACTGCAGAAAAAAACAATGTAAAAAATATAAAAAGCAGTAAAAAATAAATAAATCAAGGTTTACCTCATTAGGGCAGCTGATTAAAGGTGGAATATCCCTAATATGTCTTATATCAATGAATATGAACATAGCAAAACAAAAAAAAGAAAAGACCTACGTCAATAAAACATTTAGCAACTTAATGCTAAAATCATAAAGCAAACTTGCTAGTCTCTGCTCTCCTGAGGATTTGTGAGATTGCATTTGAAAAAAATAAACAAACAAAAAAGAAATCGATGACAAATAGATCTCAAGCAATCATCTTATAAAGTAAGAAGGAACGTAAAAATAACTAATGAGTGGAGTTCAAACATGTGCTGCATTATCGGTTTATCTTCTTTCACTTCTGCAGTCATTCCTCAAGCGTTCCCACTGCAGACTTGTGTTAGTTTAAGTTCCCCACTGCAGTTATGCAAGCCACATTTCTGTTAAAGCAGGCATAAACAAAGTGACAGGGCAGCGCAGCAAAGCCTTTCAGTCTGAGAGAATGTCCATGATGTTCTTGGGAATGCTGCTGTTCAGAAAAAAGCTCTTCAACTTTTCTTTTAGTCTCCCAAAGCAAAGATGAGTTTGTGTGCATTGTCCCTAAAGCCCAGATGTTCTTCTAATTGACTGTAAATACATGGACTGAGTAAGAGTAACGTCACCCAAAGAAAATGACTTAACCGATTTTCCGCACAATAGGGCCAACCAGATAAGGTGCACGTCAATGAATGGTTTATTTCCAACAGGGGTCAGCAACCTGCGGCTCTTTTTATCCATGTGCTGCAGCTCTCTGTGGTTTTGAAAATAACTATTATGTTCGGAGATTGCTGTGGTGCCTTTAACACCGTCAGGATGTGCGAGCGAACAGGAGGGAGAAAGCAGCGTGAACGAGCGTCTGTAAACGCAGACCAGAGTCTGTTATGGGTAGAAGCCTCTGGCTGCAGTCTGCAGACCAAGGCTTGCCTCAACGTGGGCGGGGTTAAACACATTGAGCTCCGCCCACTCTGATTTTTCGTCACAGTGAAGGTTGACATTCAAAAATACTAAGTGTCTTAGCTTTATAAAACTAATCATGTTTCTTCAGTCAGTAGTCTTCTATCATGCTTAGGAGAAGATTATCTCAGTTCTCAGGTGCTGGTTGGTTGTGGATCCGGTTCTAGATGGAATTGTTTTCTTACAGGCTCTAAATTCTCTTTTTACTTTATAAATTAAAGTAAAGTGCTTATAGATTTTGCTTCTTTTTCCAGTGACACACTTAGTTCATACTGATGTTGCTTGGATATGCCTGCGACCATCTCCATCTCTTTATGTATAACATGAACAACATCCTGAACATTGACTTGCTGCATCTGCGAACGCGCTGAGGAAGAGGAGGGGGGGGTGTTTGTCCACTGAGCAGAGGCAGGGAACACAGAGGCAAAAAAAGAAGCGATATGCATTATTTAGTCTAGTGCAAAAACTAATATATATTTATATGAGATAAGAGCCGTTTCGTTCGCAGGGACATTTAACCCCGCCCACATTGAGCCATGCCTTGGTCTCCACATTGCAGCCAGGGGTAGTTGGCTATGGTTCTTTAAAAAATACAGTACACGTTGATTGGGAAGTGAATAAAAGCCTAGTCGTGCAAAACCTCCCCGGGTCATCTGTCAACCAGACAACAAAGTCTGAAATGTAGCAAAATAAACACGCAGCTTTTGCCCCAAAAACATCCAGATCAAAAAGAGAAAAAAGTAATTTGTGGCTAAAATCTATTGGAGAAGCGGATTAACTGCTAGTTAATTACAACATATTTGCTACTTTTGCGGCCTTTCGGGAAATAGTTCTCATTAAAACCCATTTAATGACAGAGGATCAAAAAAATGAAAATCTCTTCACAAACTTTAACGAGTGAAATGATGCCATTCACTGGAAACACCGGGTTTTCCAAAGGGTGTTGCTGCTCCCTGCGTTTTAATTTCTTTGGGAAAACTGATCCAAATGGCTCTTTGAGTTGCGACTCCTGATTTCCAACTTGTGTCATATATAAGGTTATGCAAAGTGCGTTCAAAAAGTTATAATGCATACTTTAAAGGCCATTAACCCACTTATACCATGGTCACTTACATAAGCAAAACATTTTATCCAGTTTTTGGTCCTTAATTGTTTTTTTTCCAATTTGGATCGCTTTTTTAACGAAAAGTGGACTATTTGTTACGTGTTGCGGCGCGTTGTCACGGTAACGTGACATGGGGCCAAACCACTCCTGCAGTCAAGATTCAGCAATATACATATGCTGATCACCTCTTACCGGCTGTTTTCGTCCAGATGATGAAGCTAAAAGTTGTTTTAAAGAAGCCGGCGCAGTGATACAGAAGAGTTAGGCTAGGTGACCGGAACTTCTTTTTGGAGTGTGCGATTATTACTTTATAACGCACACCCAGCAGCCAATCAGAATAGAGTTTTCACCTGGACTGTGGTATAAACTTGTTTGTAACACCCCACACCTTTGCCGCGTTAGCATATTCACACCTGTAACTCCCAACATTCTTTACAACACTAAAAAAAAAACAACTGATACCTCTTAAACATGTAACTACGCTAACTACCAACCTTATTAGTATCGTATTTTAAAAAAACAGTCGCCACTGCATGTTAGCCGCGTTAGCATTTTCACAAAATCACCCAACCTTGTTTGCAACTCCTTAAAAAAACAGACTGACATTTGATGGAGCAATGTGTATCTCTCCAAATCACTTCAACATCAATAAAAACAGCCAGAATGACTTGATATGTTAGATCATTTTTGGGAAAAAATTACAGCTTTTAAGGTAGCGTTGTAGTATGGAAAATACGGTACTACTGGCTCCAGTGAAATGAACTCACCTTTTTAGCGTGTGAACTGGATGACACAATATTGCAAAAAAAAAGTGATACATCTGAAGGAGCCAGATGTTTTCAGTAAGCAGTGATTGGTTTAAGTCAAAGTTTCTGTGGACACTGCACTAGCCAATCAGGAGTGAGTTTGTTGGAAGTCCACACCCCTACCACATACTTTGGGACATCTGATTGGTCAGTTTACGATATTAAAACTTGGAATAAAGAAAAAATATGAAAGAAAAAATGGAATTATCAAGAACGTCTTAAATGAAGCTATTAGATCAAGAATGGTTATTCTGACCAATAGAATGACTGAGTAATAGCTGTTTATTTCTCTTTAGAAGTCTATGGGATTTTTGCCTTCTTGGAACCAGTAGGTACTTCCTGTTAGGAACGCCAAGGGGAGGGGGGTCACTCAGTCCCAGTCTCATATTCAGTTAATGATCTTCCTATTAATTAGCACAACTACAATATGAAAGTTTAAAAAAGAAAGCCCAATTGACTCAATTAGAGAGTCCAAAATCCCATTGACTTCTACAGAGAAATAAACTGTCATTCTATTGGTCAGAAAAATAATTCTTGATACCTTTTATTAAAACATTTTCTTGATAATCTAATTTTTTTTTCATGATTATTTTTTCTGTAGTTCTCATTTATGCAATGGGAAAAACTGATGAAGTGTCACTACAATCACAGCATGCTTGATTCCAGGATCTTTGTTGTCATTTTACTACAGGGTGAAAAAAGAAAACCATCAATGTGTGTTTCCTCACTGACATCATCACTTATATGAATTTGATCCAAGTTATGCTGTGTGTCTGGTGTGTTTTCATTTGCTATAATAATGTAAATGATAGCTGGGCACCAAAGGGAAATATTAGGTATGACAAACAAATGACTTCCAGTTTTTAAAGTTAAGTCAGTGTTTTCTTACAGAGGAATAAAGACACATTTCTGAAAAAAGAAAGATAAAACACAAACAAAAACACAGCAGAATGTTGGGTAAAATGTGGCTTTTACAAAGAGAAAAACTGATCTGAAATCTCACGTGTTTTTACTCTGAACCCTTGAGCAAAAACTGACCAGCAGGTACGCAGCTCACCGGAATGCGGAAGCTGCTTGATCTCCTCGGTCACACAGGTGAGACACCCGGGGCTGAGGTCAGCAGATCTACCCTCTTCTTCCATCTGCATCTTCTGCCACTAGACACCTTCCTCTCCATTTCTGTCAACACAGCGGAGTGTCTGTTTGGCTCCACATGCGCGTGGACAAGAGGAAGTGGTGGGGATTTCCACTGAGGGCCCACTCAGATCCCTGATACCACCTCCCTGCCCACTTTCCCTCCGCCTGTGTGGGCTTTTCACGAGCTGCAGATCAGCGTTCCGTGAGGTCGGATGCTTCTCTGCGCATCCCAACACTCAGCTGATCACACCTCCGCACAAAAGCAGCACGCGCGCTTTTCACGTAAATAACGGTCACGCCACCCCCCGTCCAGTTGTTCCACAAGCACAGCGCCGCGCTATCCTCACCTGCCTCCACGGTATCGCTCAGGTCGTGGTT
>JAUDJI010001559.1:0-10287 GCA_037389245.1 Oryzias sinensis
CTCTGCAGGACCAAAACATTAAGACCTTTGTCATATTTTATAAAACAAACTCAGAATTCTGCTCTCAACCACAGCTAGTGTGCACAGCAGGCCCCTGCCACCTTCCATCAGCGTCTTCCAAGGCTGAGGTGGAACCCCAGGAAGGTCATGCTTGAAATTCAGGACGAGCAGCAGGACAGATCCTTGCCACCAATGGAAGCCGACAGCTCCCCATCGGTGGAAGCATCACTGAAATGAGAGTGGAGACTTCTGAAACATCAAACTCTGAGAGAGCAGGAGCTCTGGAGTTCACTCAGTGAACAAACACCACCTCGGAAAATAAAAGCAGCTGAATGAGTCATCCTTTTCCTTTTGTCGTCCCCCCAAAGCTGGGACATGTTTGTTAACTGCACGTGTTCCTTTGTTAAACTGTATGTCTCCTAAGGGATCAGTCAGGATCTGTTGAAGGTAGACGTCCGTCCATCAGATCCACTGAGCTTCAACCTGAACTCTGAGCTCCAAACGCAGCAGCTTCCTGTTTTCCTAATAAAGGTTAACAGAATCAAAAGGTTTTTCTCAAATTTAGTCCATCCATCCATGCATCCATCATGGCTACCGTTGGGTGAAGGCGGGGTACACCCTGGACCAGTCAGAAAAAGCAGAGGCAGAGCGGGAGACCTCTGGTCAGAAGATCATAGGTGTGGTTTCAGCCCTGCGCGTTGAAGTGTCAAGACACTAGAACCCCAGATGGCTCCTGATGGTTGTAGGTTGGCGCCGGCGTTAGGCAGCGGAGCTCCCATCTGTGTGTGAATGTGTGACTAGGACTGTGACCGTAAAGCGCTTTGGTGCTTCTAAGAAGATAGCAAAGCGCTTTATCAGTGTACACCATCCACCATGACCGTGTCAACTGATTAAGACTGAGTTTTGGATTAATAGTATGATGTCAACATTTGTTTCCACACTTTTTGCTGTTTATTCATGTAATTAAAAACATTTTTATGTGTTTTCTAAAAAAAAAGAATATCAAACATGACAGTTTAGATAGAACAGATTTTTTTAAACAGAACGTAAAAAACAGAGAATTTCAAAGATTAAAGGCTACATTTAACAGAATGAAAGGTCAAAGCACAGACATATAAAGTCTACAGTGTTCTGAGCAGAAATTTGACCCTTTAAATCAACGTCAGCTACTTCACTGTGTGCCCATCATGGTGCACTATTTAACTGTGGCAACAAAGGGGAGGGGGGGTACTCTGATGCCAGAGGCAAAAACACAAAGTATCAGACAGCGATGCCGCACGTATATTTACAGGTATGAGTCACATTTAGCTTTAAAGCTGCGATCAGTCTGGATTATTCAGGAGGAGAGTAAAGACCAGCAAAGCTGCAGGCGAGCCTGCGTGGAGATGAGAATCTCAGCTTGTTTTAAAGAAAATTCTGCAGACAAACCCTGAAACCTGATCAGACTGACTTCATGTCAGCTTCGCTGCAGGAAGACTCCACGAGGACGCGTGTGCAGACTAACAATTCTGTTCTCTACTGCATCAAATATTGATTTGATGAAGATGTTTATCAGCCTTGTTAACTTAAAACATCAATAAAAAGCTAAATGAAGGACAATTGCTGTTCTAATCGTGTTTTCTTTTGTAAGAAGCTCTGTTGCTGTTGCTTTTACTATGTGAGAGATTGGCGTTTAAAACCTTTTGGAACAGTTAAAGGTGGCAAACCCCAATATCTGTTGAAAATCTACAGTTTTTCTCAAATGCTAAAACACAAGAGCCAATCCCCTAAACCAAATGAGCAGTTGTCTAAACACATTTACTAAGTCTAGCCGTCATTTTCCAATATCGTAAATACATTTCACGTCAGCAATATTTGAACACAATGAACACACCCGGCGTCATTCATGACTCAAAATTAAAGCCACTTGTTGGTCAGCTGTGACCTCATGTATAAAAGCAAGTTCAGAGTGCACAGTTTAATGAAGATTTCAAACAAACACCATGGAGGAAGGCAGAGTCAGGGGAAGAGGAGTTCAAATCAGAGGAAGAAGAGGAGCAGGCCAACGAGGAAGAGGAGAAGCTCAAGGAGGGAGAGCCAAACAATCTCGCCCCATCGTTAGTGACAGATGCAAGCAACAGTCATTGATCATGTCATTGTCCACGGCATGAAAATGGCTGAAGCAGGACTAAGAGTCCGTCCAAACCTGAGTAGGTTCACCGTGGCCACCATTATCAGGGCATTCAACCTGCAGAAACGAAGGCAAAGAGGCTGTAACATCATTGGCCAAGGAGCCATCACTGAGGTTCCTGGCCAACGGGGGGGGGGGGGTAATATTACTCTTTGAGCGGCCCTGGGTTTAGGGGCTTGTCCACTTGCATGCTGTCCTTGGGTCTTACTATACACAACGTCTTCTCGCCTTCCCAGAGGAGCCAAAAGACATCCTCCTTGACCAACAACAACACCACCCTGGACCTGCACAACACACTTATGTGATCATTTGGGACCATGTAATCTTCCACAGAACAAACTAAATCCGAGAGTGCTTCACCACCAGCAGTAACTGCTGTTTAAGCGTCTGTCTGCCACCCTACTCCCCTTTCCTGAACCCTATAGAGGAGTTCTTCTCAACGACACCCAAACACTAAATGATGCCGCACAGTGACTGTAGTGTGAATAAAGTAGACAATGTGGATTAAGTCGTCTGGTCTGACCTGCACAGAAGTAAGATGGTGAAGTGCATTAAATGTCAATCTGGGCTGACAGTAAAAAAAAACTAAATATCCTGAATACTATTTAACTCTGTTTTTATAGAGGGGGCGGGTGGTCTATTCTTCATAGACCCTTTTGTGAACAGAGTCACATGTTTTGTTGTGTAGTGTTGTGCAGTGACCATAGTCTTTATTTTGACCCCAAAGTGAGCTTTTGACACAAGAGTTAAGTATTTTAACCCCCTCTGGCCAAAATTTGAAAATCGTGTTTGGTTTTTGGTTAAATTGGTCTAATGTTTCAGAAAAATTGTTTTTGCAATTGAGAAAAACTAAAAAACAAACAAACAAAGGGATCAGATAAAGAATAGTTATTCTGACCAACAGCAGCAGAGAATAGAGTAACAGCTGTTTGTTTTATTTCTCTATAGAAGTCTGTGAGATATAGGCTGTGTCCAAATTCCCACCCTAATCCCTAACTACTAAAACCCTATATTGTGCGGCACTATATAGTTCCCATGATTTTAAAAGTAATTCGGATAACCATGCTCACTACTCTTTCCGGGTGTTGTTTATGTGGCGCTTGACAAGAAAACAAAGTGGCGCATTACCGCCACCACCTGGTCTGGAGGGGACCTACTTCTATTTAACGCGAATTATGACACCCATTTTCCAAAGTAAAAACCTAATAAATGTGAACATTTCTCGAAGACTATTTATGAATCTGCTGTGTTCTGATCATGGAAAACGTGGCTGATTTATAAATAATAAAATTACAAACACATTGGTGTAGATTCTGTCATGGTGGTGGGGTGGTTCGAAAGCCGGTAGGACCCAGAATGCAGAGGCGGAGGCACACAGTTCCAGGGCAAGGAGTTTAATAGAAACAAAAAGCGCTGCAGAGCAGGATGACAAAACAAAACTAAAACTTACTGTGGCATGGTGTGAGACAAGGAACAAGGCATGAACACCACAACAGGGTTAATGGACCAACACAAGAGGAAGGCAGAGACAAGACTTAAATACAGACAGGGCAGACAAGACACAGGTGGACACGATCAGGGCAGATGGGGACCAAAGGAAGTAAAACTCAAGAAAACAGACAAGACAGGAAACCTTTCAAAATAAAACAGGAAACAGAACTTAACCATGACAAAACAAGACAGAAAGCAAAAACCAGAACAAAAGAAACTCAAACCATGACAGATTTAATGTATTTGTTCAGAAATAAACCGCCAGGGTTTTAGTCCATGGCAATGTTTATTTGTTATATTCATGCCACTGAAGAATTTACGGGCTCGTGCGAGGATGCATTTTTTTCTGTAGTTTTTTCTTTTACCTTAGTGTAAATGGCTTTGAATATGAATCTGTCCGTGGACTTGTTGGCAATAATTCAACCGTTTTTCGTGAGATCAAACCAAAAACGAACAGATATGTAGCATCACAGGGCAGCATGGAGAAGCAGACGTCTCAGAAGATTTGCTCTGAATGCCCTGACCAGACATGAAAAACTTGTGAGTTAAACTTACAGTTGATTTTTTAGTTAAACTTATGCATTTGTTACTTATTGTGCTCAAGGTTACACAGTCTGCTGGGTAAGAGTTTAACATTATTTTTTAACACTGGATTTTGAGTTGTATAGTCTAAATACATGAAACACTTGTGAGTTGGTGGGCATCTCTGCATTGCACATCCCATCACGCTGCTGACACCCTACAGGGAACCCCTGAGGAATGTGGTTGAGGTCCGTTACAACCAGCACCACGCTCTGTAGTGGAGAGAGAGCATTTGGCATGATGAAGATGAGGAGGAGAGCAATATTTCTCGGGGCACTGGAAGTAAAACCAACCTTTGCAATGAAAATCATTGCCTGCAGCGTCATCCTGCACAATCTGTGGATCAACGAGGGGAACTGCTTGGAGCCACAGATGTTGAGCCACAGCAGGACGACACCAGGAACCAGCAGGACGAGCAGAGTGGCGTCCGTTTGCTAGGACAAATTTGAGATTGTTAAAAATGGCTCAGATTTAAATAAAACATTCAAATAATTCATTTTTGTTCGTGCATTTATTAAACAAATTGCAAAAACAACGACGACGTTATATTTTTGAATGATATTTTCAACTCAACTAAGCTTAACAGACTCTCCTGTCGCTCTTTCTTTCCTCTGGCTCTTTCAACAAAAACCTTTACCCCATTATGACAACGATTAGCATATTATTGATAAATAAATACAAATCTGATCAAGTGTGATCTTACTCCCATCCGGCACGAGCTTGCCTGAAAACAAACAGGCTCTCTTTCTCCATCCGCAGATGGGTCAGATTTTCCTCATCCTCGTCAGTCCCTACATATATAAACACATTTAAAAATGTTTTACTAACTTATGACTACGGTTATAACTCACACCTTTTTGGTGTATTATCTACAGCGTTTGTTTTTAGCCTTCAAAGCTAATTTTGCGTTAGCGTTAGCTTTAGCATTACCAAAATTGACGAGCTTCAAAACAATGTAGGTTGTCGAATGAGGAATATAACATATTACACATGTCATATTACATAGTTACAATTATATTTGACAACTTGATACTTGATACTTCTTAAAAACTTGCATGTTTCGGTTGTCTTCCTGGGGCAACCGTCCGCAATTTTCAAATATTTGAAACGAAATGCAATGTGGCTCATACGCAATCATTCTGGTACATACGCAATGCATTATGGTCAATATTCACCAATCGAGTGAGAATCGATCCACACTGGTTTTTCGTAGAGACTTCTGGGAAATTTTAGTACACTTAATTTTTTAACTGTAGATTCGGACACCCCTACAAAATGGTGAGCGCACTATATAGTGCACTATATAGGGGTTAGGGCGGTAATTCTGACACAGGGCCATTGGAACCAGCAGGTACTTCCTGTTTGGAACGCCAGGGGGGCGGGATCATTCAATTTAATTCACCTATACAGTCAATGCTTCTGACTAAAGCAGCAGCTTGGTAAGAGAGTTGGAGATTGGGAAGATGTAAACCTCTTGAGGTTCACCTGCCCCCCCCCCCCCCCCCATCCTCCGTTGTCTCTGCATACCAACAGGTGAGCCATAAAGAAGCCTCAGTTCAATCATACTGGGCATCAGTGTGTTGGAGTTGGGGCTTAGTAAACCCAAACACACCTGAGTTTGCAACCACAGTCCACTCCCTCCCTCCCTCCAGCACCACATTAACTCTCCCTACTTGTCTGTGTCTTGGTGTGAAAAAGTGTTCATCAGAGAACTTCATGTCCACGGATAATGAATGAATGTTTAGTCCCAGAGCAGAGCTGTCTGGTCAGATGAAAATGATTGACTTTTCCATAACAGGAGACTGATTCAGTAGAGCAGAAGAAATCAGAAAAATAAAACTAATGAAATTAAAGAGAATATGGATCTTGATGCTCACAGCATTCCATAAAAAAGCAAAGGCTCTTTAAGATCAGCATCTCTAACTTGATCTTTCTGCAAACTGTTCTCACGTAAGGATGGGTTATTTACTGGACAAGAAAGGGGATGAGTGTTCAGAGTCAAGTTCCAACACAGTGAAATCTGGAACCATGTAAAGATAACAACAGAAAAAGATCCTTTATTTAGACGTTTTTGTCCAAACTATCAAACAGTAAAAAACTGAGAAATCACAAACACATTGAAGCCTTTCTTATCTGCAGGACTTCTGGCACAAATCCCTAAACGCTCTGTAATCTAAGGCAGTGGCCCCCAACCCTCAGGCCGTGGACTGGTAAATGTCTGTGTGGCGCGTGGTACTGGGCTGCAGACAGGAAAAAATGCATACTATAACTGTGATTATTTCCATTTTGTTTATTTTGTCATACTAAAGGAAGTTTTATTTTTGGTAAATTACCAAACGGAAAAAAACAGGAGTTTCCCTCCAAATACGGATTTATTGAGACAGTTGTTCCCACCTACCAGAGGCTGTTCTGCTCTGCCTGATACCCGGCGACTGATTTTCGCCAAAGATAGTCAAGATGCAGACACGGTGGATTCCTATTTATTATTATATTTAGAAAATACCAGTTTTACGATGGTTGTGTCATTTTAATTTGCTTTATTTATCTATCACACCTTAAAAGTTGGACACGGCTAAAGTTAGCGTCTGGTTCTTAGCATCCACTTTGTCTTCATTTCAATCACAAAGTCTAAGTTTAAACCAGCCGCAAACATTTGACAGAGGATGAAGATTCAGTCAAATAAAGTTGACGACCTGCTGAAAATGTTTCTGATCTGAGGAAACTTGGAAAAGGGAGATAATGGGGGAGTTAGGATGGCAACTGTTAAGAAACCAGAACAGAAAATGTTCCTCTGTGTTAAAAGAAATACACAATGAATCAGGATTTATGTAAAAACAAAACATGAAAAATCGTTTTGCTCTGAAAGATGATCTGAGACTGGGTTGAGTTTTCAGTGTTATAATGCTATTATATGGAGAAAAAAAACAAAAAACTTCAACAAATCAACAATTTTCCTTCAACGAAACTTCGTCATCTACAAAAAACAAAATCTACTGATGTTTTCAGTTGTCTTGTTATAGCAGTTTAACATGAAAAAGATCTTTTTCAGAAACTGGAAGCTAAAGAAAAATAAATGCAAATGTCTGCCTAGTTTAGAACAGTCTGGTAAAAATTCTTTTGACATGAAACCAGTCCGTGACCTGAAAAAGGTTGCAAACCACTGATTTAAGGGACTGAGACAGGATTTGATGCTGTATGTCCAGAAACGGTCACCTATGTTTACTTAGATCCCCACTTACTCATCAAACCATCAGAGCTGTGGCTCTTATAAAATGCTTAAACAATGATTCACAGAGCATATTTGTTACCAGTGTTTCTCCCGCATGTTGCATCATCTCTTGAGTCTTGAGAAAGGGGTGAGTGTGTGTCTTAGAAAATGGGATGCATGAAGAGCTGTCACTTGTCTGGTACCGCTGAACTGAGGGAAACACAAAACCCTTCAGGCAGCAGGAACGGTGACACTTGAAGCCAAGAGAATCTTGTATTTCTTTCTTTGTGTATTAGAAGACGCAGTTTTACCATCAAACCCAAGAGGAAAACTGTGCAGAAGACAACAATCATATATATTTGTACAAGCTGCCAGTGTGTCTTAAAATCTCAGATTGCAGCCGTAGGCACTGGTTGGAATATTAAAGTTTTGGTTCCCGCTTACCCATATGTCAAGGTGTCCATGGGCAAGGCACTGAACCCCACATTTCTCCTAATGGTAGCAGGTTAGTGCCATGAATGGCAGCAAAGCTGACAATCAGTGTGTGAATGAATGAGACTGACTGTAATGTACTTTGGGCCTAACATCAATGTAAAAAGGGGTTATGTTGGTATACACCATTGATACTGCAGTCTTAGAAGTGAAAATGATAAGCAAGACTCTGCTTAAATTCTTCTCATATAACTTAACAGTTAATGTACTCTAAAGAAGGTTAACTGGGAGAGGTTTACTGTTTTTATCTACATATCTGAAAGAAAATGTACCATAATTTTTTAGGCTATAGAGCGCACCTGATTACAAGCCGCACCCACCTAATTTTTAAAGAATAATCCATTTTGTATATACACACGCCGCAGCTGTGTACAGCCGCATGTGCCCACTTTGAAGCAAGTTGTAACAACCCAATTGGTACATCACCGATTACCCTGTCCCTTACACTGTACGACTATAAACAATTTCGGAGAGGAAGAACACAGCATTTTAGCTTATTTACTTGAACACACCCACAAACAGCCTAGATGTCACTTCTGCTCATAGCCCCCTCACTCGTGGTGAGAAACTTTACACCCACAATTCCCCACTTCTCATGAGTCTTAGGGGCTGAAGGCGGGGCTAACCCCCTGGTCACCACACTTTGTTGTAGATTGAGGATGTATATGTGCTGAAACCGCACGCATGTGTGTAAGAAGGAGGAGGGAGCTGCAGCGGAAGAGGGGGAGAGCCCAAGTGCAGCACAAGAGGGAGTGAGAGCAAGAGCAACGAAAATGTTTTGGGGGTGTGTGTTTATGTGTGTTACACAGAGTGAAGGGGAACTGTAATAAAAGAATGTTTCCCCCAGAAGAAGATGAATGATTCTTTACTAACCCACTTTGTAGGCTCTAGTGGTCCGAACGGGGAAGAAAAAAATGAATCGCTGGAAAGGTTCAACACTTGTCTGGGCGAATACTTGATTCTGATTGGCTGCTGGGTATGCGTTAAAAAGTGATATACCACAGGATAACCGCACGTGAAAAATACGTTCCGGTCACCTAGCTTAAATGTTTAGTATTACTGCGCCGGCGCCAGTTGAGGGACAAGCATGTGTCAAAAATGATGCAGCACCAAAAAATTATTCCAAGAAAAAACAAACTGAACTTTGGCAAATATTTCTGTTGAGGAAACCAATCAGGAGATGGAAATGTCTGTGATTAAGCGTCCGTCATTCAGGCGCAGCTCCGGCAGTAGATGGTGAACTTCACCGTACTGGTAGAGTGGAAATGGAGACGATGTTTTTTTTGGTTTCTTCAATATAAATTAACCTGATCTCTCAATATCATCCAGATCTTCCATGCATTGACTGTAGATCAGATGTACAGTCAATACTTCCATGCAGCGATGAGGCTAAAAACTTTGGACTATATTTTCTCCCATGCGTGGCAGGAGCATCAAGTTTAAGAACACTTTTTTGGACCAGTGTCCAGCAGTGAATTTGATGTGTATGCATACGGAAGCTGTGGAAGTGATTTTAATGCACAAATTGCATTTGGAAGGATCATTTCATGTCAAAAAACCCTGCGGTCTGACATGTCAGCAGTGGGATCTTAATAAAACATAGGACTACATCAATGGTGTAACATTTCTGGCCTAAGCCTATTCAAGGCACATTCATTTTTTTTTAAGTGTTGACTGACGTGTGTTTCTTATGTAATTACAGAACACTCCAAACCATTGTTCACGTTTACATTTTTTTTTTTTAACTTGTCCTGTCCAACAACCGGTGCAGACAGACGAGAGCTGAAGGCCTCTTGTGTTAGAGATATTTTACTTTTACAACAGGGGTTATGAATCTTCTGACAAACCAGAGGTATGTCTGAATAAACCCCTTTTGTAATCGAGGCCAGACTTTATTCATTTTAATTATTTTTGAAATTCTTTTGTGTTGGACCGGACGGAAAAGGAAAGAAGGGGAGAAGAAAGAGGGATGTTAGAAAGAGGGGGACAGGTGGGTGACCACAGGAGGGGGGGGAGGGGGGTAAAACCATGAAGCATCATAAAGCAACAAGCTACTGGATGTTTATCATTACGGTAAGGTACAGATAGAATACAAATCTCAAAGGGGCGGGGCCTGTCCACACACACACTCAAATGTCATAAACACACCTGTTAGCTCCAAAAATGTCCCCATGTCAACATGTACACAATACAGATAGTGTTCACACACGCACACTTACGCCTACAAGCCAACTAGTGTGAGATATTTCATTTATTTACGCAATTTGTTAGTGCAAAGGTGAGCTAACACCTGTGTTCAGTTGAGTGTTTATGTTCTTCTAAAATGGATGATGGAATGTGGAAA
>JAUDJI010001561.1:0-10284 GCA_037389245.1 Oryzias sinensis
CCTGTGTCCATCCCATAATAATTTCTAAACTTCCTTTGGATGGCCCCACACGTGTGTTTTGGTTTTGTTAGTGGATTTTGACAATTACATATATATTGGGATTTTGGGACCTTTTCTTTTTTTTTTGACAGTTTCTCCCGCTGTGATGTCATCTCTTTCTTTGGCGGGGGTCGTCCACCGTGCCCACCATGCGCTTTCACTGGGTTCTAGGTGTTAAAGAAGAATTGTAAAAAAAATCTGGGCCTTGTAGTTCAGGACTCCTGCAATCTCACTTTTTGAAGAACAGCCTTTTCTCTGGATTTTGTTTATGCCAAAAAAGAATTGAAATGTTTTTTTAAAGTAACATCAAAGCAAAAGCAAAGCAGCATCATCGTTTTCAAAGGAGTGAAATAAGACTCTTTTATCACTCTTCTAACTATAAAGAGGTAAAAATTTTGGCATGTACGTGCAAATGCTCTTGCAATTTCGAGTCTCTCTAAAACCAATAGAAAAGTGCAACAACAGCCTATCACTATTTTCTTCTCCCGAACAAACACAGCTGCACCGCGGGCTTCAGAAGAAAACACTGCAGAGCGGAGTCAGGATGCAGCGGCTCAGTCTAAAGAGCAGTGAAATACACCTGAGTCACTATTTGTCCGTCTGTACTTTGTATTTTTTTCAGAATCGTTTTAAATTTTCTGCCCTTTTATCCATTTACTCGGGTCGCGGTGGGCGGGGCTAATCTCCGCGATTTGAAGCCTTCTGTTCACATATATGATTACAATTATTATTTGACAAAACATTACAGAAGTTATTTGTTGAAAAAAAAAACGTTTCTAAAATACCTTTATTTTTGAAACAAATGCTTGAGCCTGTAAAATGGTTTCATTCTTTCTTTTCAACGTATTATAGAGTATTTAATTGTATAATAATTGTAAAAAAAAAACGGTTTCTACTTCACGGATTTTGCCTATCACTGGCTCTTTTTGGAATGTAACCCCCGCGAAAAACAAGGGTTTACTGTATACTTTTTCAAATTTAATAGATATGAATCATGACTAAAATTATCAGTAGTTATGAAGATACTGAAGCTACTGTCACCAAACCTTCTGTACGGACTAATCATGACCTTATTGTCATACTAAAAAAAAGATTGTCAATAGTTCACTTTGTTTATTTTTAGAAAGTTTTCGTATTTAAAATAAGGTCATGATTAGTCAGTACAGTAAGTTTTGTGTCAGTATCTACAGCATCTTCAAAGCTATTGAGCATTTTTGACCAAATCTGATCAATATTTAAATATGAAAATTCCTAACAATAAACAACGTGAATTATGACATTGTCTTTATTGCAGTAGGACAATAAGGTCATGATTAGTCTGTACAGGAGGTTTGTTGACAGAAGCTTTGTACGGAAGAGAGCGGCACACTGTTTTTAAGACAGGGCTCACTTTACAGCTATTGGATGACAGAGGACTGGCTTGACATCAGTCTGTTAACAGGCGGGCTGCTGAATTTTGGACCAGCAGGAGACGGCAGAGCAGAGAAACTGATCTACACCAGCGTAGGAAGAGATGCAGCAGTCCAGTCTGGAAAAGATGAAAGAATGGTTCACTTGTTCCAGAGCATCAGGGGGGAAGCAAAGGTGGATCACACAATAAAATGCACAATTAAAACACAGTTCTACAAGAATTGTATAAAAATGCTAAAAACAACAATGAAAGAAACTCTCAGGAAAGTAAGTGCGCCCGTGGTTGCTGCCAGATGGAGAGAGCGCGGCCGAGCTTTTAGCCTCGTGGGTGGTGAGGGAGGATTCAGGCGTGGTGCCCTTTTCAGTCCCCCGTTGCTCAGGCTCAAATGCAGCTGAGGAGCACCCGGGCCCGGCAGAACCCTGGTCAGAGTCCACAGGGATTCTGGTCACGAGCAGACGTGGCAAGCGGCTCCCATTACACACAGGCGTGCGCTTTCAGAAGCACACATCCTGATTCTACAACAGAGGTTTCAGTCTGGCGAGGAAATACAACAAATTAACTGCGTTCTAATTATTAATTTCCATTGTATTCATTTCCGTTACATGCTGTGTGCGTTCTTAAGTGTGCGACAAGGCTGCCCACCGAAGGAATTTTGTGTTGAGGGGGGTTTATTGCTGTTCTCCTTCACTCTGTAACGCCAAACATGAATGCGCGCTGTTAGATTTCGATGAATATCACTACATGTTTGTGTGTATGTATTCATATCTGGAGAGAATTGGACTTGAAATATCGGATTGGGCAACTAAACATTAGGACTCAAACACTGTCCATATAACCTAACCTGACAGAATCAAATGTAAAAGGATTTATGGTAGAATAACAAGCAAACGTTTCTATGCAACAGTAATTGTCACTTTAAAAAGTTAAAATAAATAAACAATGACTTATTTAACATTAAGGAGTAGTTACATTTATTTTTCATTACATTTAGTTACATGTATAAGTTACATCTGGCCCTTTGAGGACAGACACTATGCTGATGTGGCCCTCGGTTAAAATGAATTTAACACCCTTGGCTTACAGGCAAGAGCAGGACTTGACCCTCACCGGCTCAACAGACAGACTGTTCCTCACCTGGGAGGCGCGCTCAAATGCAGAGGCTGTATTTGGCTCAAACTCTGTGCCTGCAGGTCTCATCTATAGAAGCGATTGTGTAGCATAATCAAAAATAAAAGTCAATACCAGAAATGCTTTTTCATTTTCAAAATGTAATTGCATCAAATGACACAAAATTAAAATGAAAACGCAATTCTTCAAAATGCTTTTTCCTTTTCTTCTTTAACATCGCTCATTCTGTGACATAATTAAAGTGAAAATGCAAAGAGGGGATTGCATTTGCGTTTTCACATCCACCCCGCAAAATCTGTAGCAATATTCAATCCCAGTCAGCGTTTCCAGGGGGGAGGCGTGGCGATGACGTTAGTGCTCACTCGGTGTGGCTACATGCTCTGCGCGAGCCAAGCATGTCTGATCAGTGCAGCCAGAGTCTGTGTTTGCGTGAAGTGAAGGGAAGTGAAGGGAAAGGTGCTTTGTGACATTCAACGCTCCGGAGGACGCTTCAGACCTCAGTCTGTCCGTGTTTCCCTGGAGAACCGAGTCTCTAAGCAGAAGAGTAGCTTTGAGGCGGCTTTTGAAGGCAGAAGTGCCGCTTTGGGCAGCCCTGAGAAACCATGCAATCATGTGAATTTGTGTCTCCAATCGTGTCCAGACAAAATAAAGGCTGAAGTTTTTCCCACAGCCAAGATGCACATTGTGGCATTATGCCTGCAGTACGGAGTTTAAATGCATCAGAAGCTTAATGTTGTTGTTGACACGAATTAAATGGATCCTAAACCCTTCTCCTGAATATTATGTTTTTTAATTTTAATCGATACAATAATTGTAAATCTGGTTTTGTTTTTTCCCTCTCGGGTTAACGCAGGAGAGCAAACTTTCAGACTCGGTCAGAGAGAGAGATGGAAAACCGCAGCCTGCAGTGCAGCGGCCGTCATGCCTGAAGCTGAAGCAGAGACTCTGTGGGAGAATCTCTGGGAGGAACTCGAACACGGAAACACGATTATGATGTAGAACTCTTTAAAACAAATAAACATGATCTTTCAACCATGCATTGTAAGTGAGATAGTTAGTGACAGAGACACCGCTCCATGTAGCGATCCGGCTAAAAACATTCGCTGGTAGCTCCTCCCACACTCGGCCTGGTGCGTTCACGGAGCTCCAGTAAATAGAAGCTTCACAGATCTCCAACAGCCACACAGTCCGGTAATATATTTTCATGAGAAAATAAGAACTGCCAGACCGACCCTAAAATCACCCACATATTGCCTACACCCCTAAAGCCATTTTTACCCGCAAATTTAGAACCAAAACCGCCCAATCAAGCAAGACTGCCGGGAGGGCAAAGTGCGCAGAAGAACAGTGAGCACTGATGTCATCGCCACGCCTCCCCCCTGGAAACGCTGACTGGGATTGAATATTGCTACAGATTTTGCGGGGTGGATGTAAAAATTCAAATGCAATCCCCTCTTTGCATTTTTGCTTTAATTATGAGACAGAATGAGTGATGTTAAAGAAGAAAATGAAAAAGCATTTTAAAATATTGCTTTTTCATTTTAATTTTGAGTCATTTGATGCAGTTACATTTTGAAAATGAAAAAGCATTTCTTTGAATCCATTTTAATTGTCAAATTAGACATTTCTAAATGAATGCCACACATTTACCAGAGAACCTTTTAAAAATGAAATGTCAAATACCATTTTCTTTATCATGTTAATTAAGTGACAGAATAAGCAGTGTTGAGGATGAACATGAAAAAGCATTTTGGTGGATTGCTTTTTCATTTCAATTTGGAGTCAGAAATGCAGCTTCATTTTGAAAATGAAGAAGCATTTCTGGTATTGACTTTTATTTTTAATTATGCTACACAATCGCTTCCATACTCATCCGGAGCTGAAACAGTATGTAAGTATGAGGCAGCGAACGAACTCCTGCAATCAGCCTACCACCAGTACATTACCTGTGAGGCTAACCGGAGATGTGCAACAGGAAGTGGGTGGTTCCAAATGCTGCCCATGACCAAATGAGGGTTTCTTGGCCTTTTATAGCGCCCCATGAGGCCACTGCCTGTCATTATCCTACCCACTGCACCTGAGCCAATTAATCCTGCCACATTTACATTAAATTATTATTTATTCATTATTATTGACTTATTAATATATTGTTATTATTTATTATTGCAATTGCCTTATTTTGGGCTTTTCTAAATAATTTAAATTACATGTCAAAGAGGTCTAAAACTTCTACATCTTTAAAAATTATTCTCAAAAATTCTTTGAAATGATTTTTTTATTTGTAAGAAGTCCTGCAACTATGCATTTTTCATTAAAAATTAAGCTTTTAAGGCTGACTGTTTCTCTTATTTAACAACAACAAATGATGTTTATATATAAATTATACACATATATATTATACACTGTGCCACCGTCGGCCAGGCTTCCCAAGTGGGCGTGTCTCCTCTAGTGATTTAACTCTTTGGTTGTCTCCTCCTCAGGCTGCTTCCTGCTAGCAGGCTGGGGTCTTCCTGCTGCTTGTCAAAGCGAGCAAAGAAGAGGTTGAGTGTGTCTGAGAGATGTTTGTCCTGATTGACCCGTTTGGTGGTTCTGTTGGAGTCAGTCAGAGTCCTGATTCCTCTCCACATGCTGGGGGGGGTCGTTGTTCCTAAAGAGTCCCTCTATCCGTTCTCTGTAGTTTTCTCTTTCTGAAAGGGTTAACAGATCAGGACTCCTCTTCCTCATCTGCAGCTCCTCCTCTGTCATGATGGGCGTCACCAACAGGAAGAGAAGAAAGAAGCTGATTGGCTGAACTCACAGTGAAACCATCTGATGGGAGGATCAGAGTCAAACCGGTTTCTGAGGAAGTGAAACTCTCACAGTCTGTGTGTCTGAGAGGAGAAATGGCGCAGAAAGGAGTGGATCTGGATGAAGAAAGCTTCAGCTGTTCCATCTGTCTGGATCTGCTGAAGGATCCGGTGACTATTCCCTGTGGACACAGCTACTGCATGAAGTGTCTTCAAGGATTGTGGGATGAAGAGGAGAAAGTCCACAGCTGTCCTCAGTGCAGGAAGACCTTCACACCGAGGCCTGTTCTGGGGAAAAATGTCATGTTAGCAGCTTTAGTGGAGCAGCTGAAGAAGACCGGACTCCAAGCTGCTCCTGCTGGTCTCTGCTATGCTGGACCTGAAGATGTGGTCTGTGACGTCTGCACTGGAAGAAAACTGAAAGCCATCAAGTCCTGCTTGAGCTGTCTGGCCTCTTACTGTGAGGAACACCTTCAGCCTCATTTGAAAGCAGCTGCATTGAAGAAACACAAGCTGGTGGAACCCTCCAAGAACCTGCAGGAGAACATCTGCTCCCGTCATGATGAGGTGATGAAGATGTTCTGTCGCACTGATCAGAAGAGCATCTGTTATCTCTGCTCTGTGGATGAACATAGAGGCCACGACACAGTCTCAGCTGCAGCAGAAAGGACTGAGAAGCAGAGAGAGCTGGAGGAGAGTCAGCAACAAATCCAGCAGAGAATCCAGGACAGAGAGAAAGAGGTGAAGCTGCTTCAACAGGAGGTGGAGGCCATCAATCACTCTGCAGATCAAAGCGTGGAGGACAGTGAGAAGATCTTCACTGAGATGATCCGTCTCCTCCAGAAAAGAAGGCGTGATGTGGAGCAGCAGATCAGATCCCAGCAGCAAACTGAAGTGAGGCGAGTCAAAGGTCTTCAGGAGGAGCTGGAGCAGGACATGGCTGAGCTGAAGAGGAGAGACGCTGAGCTGAAGCAGCTCTGCCTCACAGAGGATCACAGCCACTTTCTGCTCAACTACCCCTCACTGCCACCACTCAGTGAGTCCACCCCCTCAGCCAGCATCCATGTCCGTCCTCTGACATACTTTGAGGATGTGACAGCAGCTGTGTCAGAGCTCAGAGACAAACTGCAGGACATTCTGAGAGAGGAATGGACAAACATCTCACTGACAGTCTCTCATCTGGACGTTTTACTGTCAGAACCAGAACCAAAGAGCAGAGCTGACTTCCTCAGATATTCATGTCAAATCACACTGGATGCAAACACAGCACACGGAAAACTGTTACTGTCAGAGGAGAACAGAAAAATGACACTGATGAGAAAACCTCAGTGTGTTTCTGATCATGCAGACAGATTTATTATATATAGTCAGGTTCTGAGTAGAGAGAGTCTGACTGGACGTTGTTACTGGGAGGTGGAGTGGAGAGGAAAATATGTTAGAGTAGCAGTCGCATACAAGAACATCAGCAGATCTGGAAGTGAAAGTGAATTTGGTTATAATGATAAATCTTGGGCATTACTTTGTTTTCCAGACAGGTTCTCATTTGTCCACAACAGCATAGAAACCTCCATCTCAGCTCCTGGTTCCTCCAGAGTAGGAGTGTACCTGGATCACAGAGCAGGTGTTCTGTCCTTCTACAGCGTCTCTGAAAGCAGGACTCTCCTCCACAGAGTCCAGACCACTTTCACTCAGCCGCTCCATGCTGGATTGTGGTTGTATGGTTATGTTGGATCCACAGCAGAGTTGTGTAAAGTGAAATAGTTCCTGAAAGAAGTGAAATGTTTGTTTTCAGTGATTTCTCTGCTTTGGATCATTTAGAACTAAACGTTTGAACTGTTCAGATTCTGTGGAGAAATGTTTGTAGTCAGAAATAGAGAGAAATGAAAATCTCTAGAATGTGGATTGGAGACATTTTGGAACATGAATGTCAAACTTTTGGGAGTCAAATCTGTTTTCTTTTGGTTTCTTGGAATTCAAATTTCACACACATGTTTTTGTGTTGTTGTCATGGGAACTGAAGGAAGCTGCAGCACAAATGGAATCAGTGAGGTCACAATCCCAGACTTTCTCTGGTTTGTTCTCCACAGAAACGACAAGAGAAGAAGCTGAAGGAGAAGATTGTGTTTGTGGAAAGAAGAACATTTACAACTTTGTTTATTTCTGCTTCATTTGACAACTTTGGACTGAAGATTTGTGTTTTCATGTCTCTGTTCTTCAGAGAAAAGTGGTTTCTGATCATGTGACAATAAAAACCTCCTGATTCTTTGGTCTTCATTCCAGAGTTTGAGTGAAATGTGATGAAGAAAAGTGGGAATAATATGAGGGAAGAACTGAGGCAGTTTTTTCTGGAACTCCAGAAATGACAGAGTTCCTGTTTAGAGCAGAAACATCTGTCAGTCAGTCTGAGTCCTTTTAGCTTCATTATTGGTAGGATTATTATCAGCTCATGAGTTTCTAAATATGTTGGCCAGAGCTTTATTCCTGGTTGAACAGACCCAGAAGAAGGGTTAGGATTAGGCTAATCCGTGCCAACAACAACATTTAGCTTCTGTCTATGAAGACTCTCATTCATCCAGGTTGATTCCATCATAGTAGTAGGTTTAGGGGCTGTCATCTCAACATTTAGCTTAGGATGCTCTGAAAATTTATGCGGGCAATGCCACAATGTGGATCCTGGCACGACGCTGAAGTTGGCTTCTGATTGGTGAAGACACTAAAGGAACATTCCACTGCATTTTTCACACTAAGACCACATAGAACCGGGTCCTGTTCAGAAACCACAGGACCTGGACTGCTCAAACCTGGATTAAATTAGGATTTAGATAGTAAAGATTACACTAAACACAGTTTATGATTTGTGAATCCTTTATATCAGAAAACAAATCTTTACACCTGGTCTGAGGTGATGTCAGTGTGTGAAATGTGATAAAATCATCTTATTTCACATTTTCACAAATCTAATAAAGGTTTTTGTGTAGCGTCCTCTCTGGGCCGCTAGACGGGGGGATTGGGGGCGTAACAAAGGTTTCTGTCCTTTACAGAATAAAGGACAGAAAAAAAGTGATTCATTGTCCTAGAGCAGGGGTGTCCAACTCCAGGCCTGGAGGGCCGGCCTCCTGCTGGTTTTCCTGCCTTATCTGCTGCTGATTACCTGGATCAGGTGTGTTTAGCCAATAAGGATCTTCAATGGCAGCTTGGTTGGAAAACATGTAGGACACCGGCCCTCCAGGCCTGGATTTGGGGACCCCTGTCCTAGAGTGTGGTAACTCCAACAGTCCTCCAAAACAAGACAGTATTAAAAAAGAAACCAGAAACCAAGAGCCGATTTAAGCTGAATAGAAACAGGACTTCATTGTTTCAGGATCCAAATAAAAATTCTATCAAGTTTAAGTACAACTCTAGATTTTTAGCACTTCCTTCCTGAAATCTGATGGGATCTTCTGTCTTTTTTCTCATTTTAGTGGCAGAAATATCTCTTCATAGTTCCAGAGTCTGTCTTAAATTCATTCTAAAGAACTTCTGACTATTGTTGCTAAAACATAATATTTGTTCATAACCATGAAGAACTCTGGACTTTGTCTCTTTCATGATCTTTGACTGACAGTAAAACCAATAAATGTTACTGAGTTGCAGTAAATCTTCTGGGAAATCCCAGACTGTCCTGGACTCTGATCCTGAAATCCCTCCTCCTGATGACAAAACCTTTGAAAGTCTTGAAGGGAAACAAGTTGTGAGGAAACCTTCAGTGCAGAAAGAACTGCAGCTTCTTCAACTGGAACTCTGCAGCAAAATGAGCAGGAAGGATCTGGATGAAGAAAGCTTCTGCTGTTCCATCTGTCTAGATCTGCTGAAGGAGAAGACTTCTGATGTCTTCTTGTCAAAGATTCAAAGATTTTTATTTTGGCCCGCAGCACTCACAGACTGCAAGGACCATATTGTAACTGCTACGAGGGTCGAACACTCAAAAAGGTTCAAAACGTCAACAAACAGGTCCAAAGTCGCCCAAAGCACAAAACAACATAACAATTGTGTAACGCAACAAAAATACACATACCACCGCAAAAACGTCAAAATTGCAATCACAAAAATGACAACAAAAACACAAAAAAGCCTAAAAAGCCCTCAAAGGAAGGGTATAAAGCCAAGAAGACATGTCCAGCCTATAGTAAAAGACAGGCTGTATTGAAATTCATAGGAAACCTGATTGCAAAAAATTCTATATTGTTTCTGCTTCTTTCACTATTTTTCTTCTACTTTCATTCTTCCACTTTGAGTGAAAATTTGAACCCTGTCAAATACCCGAAAACTGACCAAAATTGGCACACACCTAGAATAAATTTAAAATGAATTTTTGGCAAAGAGATCTTCACTCCCCCCCCACGACGATGACATCAAGGCGAGCGTTCCCAACTACCCCTGGCTGCAGCCTGCAGAATTGCTCAACATAGTGGAATGCTGGAACGCTGTGGAATGTTAACCCCGCCCACGTTGAGCCCGTTAACCCCGCACACGTTGAGCCCGTCTGCTGTGGAATGTTAACCCCGCCCACGTTGAGCTCGTCTGCTGTGGAATGTTAACCCCGCCCACGTTGAGCCCGTCTTCTTCTTTGCATTTTTCAAGTTTCCATGTGCAATATTGCCACCTACCGGTTTTAAGGAGTTTTTCCTTACCGTGAAGGGGGGCGTCTAAGGGCAGGAATATCAGTTTAGTTTAGTCTGTTTTGTTAAAGTTTAGTATTATCCTAATGCATTCTATGTATTCATGATCCCTTTTTGATTGTATGTTTACCTTACAATTATCGGTATGAAGCCCATTGACACGTCTGTAGTTCGAATTTGCGCTAAATAAAAAAAAAATATTGAATTGAATTAGAGAATTTATACAGTCATTGCTGTCTTCTTATGCCTTTTACATGTTTCC
>JAUDJI010001562.1:0-10282 GCA_037389245.1 Oryzias sinensis
AGGACAAAGTTGAGCGCGTGGATTCCAGGCAGCGTGAACCTGAAAACACAAAACGCCAGGAAGCTGAAGAAAACAGATCTTCACCCACAATTATCCAAAAAATACACCAAAAAATCATTTAAAGTACCTGAAAGAAAGTTTGAGTAAAAGGTAAATATATTATTATTCTGTTCTATGACTAGTTTTCATTAGTTTAAAAAAATATATAATCTAGTGATTGAATTTGTATGTTTTTATTTTAAATTGTAAATGATTCTTGAACGTTTTGTTTGATGTTTTCAAATCTGTAGCGGACATAAACCTGTTGTTAAAGTCAAAACCTATATGATGATTTTTACAATTGCTGTTAAAACAGTAACTATATTTAGCCAGTATTTTTTGAAAATAATTCTCCAAATTGACCCCACAAAACAAAAGGTTTGATACGAAGATCAGCAGGTGGTGTTCCACACGGCTCTATTCTAAGACTCCTTTCTGTCGTCAAAACTTAGTTTAGTAAAACTTTATAGCATACGGGAATTTTCAAAGGTTAGCAATGAAAACGTTCCCTCGTTTATTCCAACCACGGGATTTTCTGCTTTCTGTGATCAAAGCAAAAAGAGCTAAACGTGACGTCTGAGCCAGTTTCCTTCAGATAACGTCCATATTTTCTTTAGGTTACATTTGTGCTAAAACTGAGCCAAACGCAGCGCAGAGACCCCACCCCTCCCCCGCACGGTGATCGCCGCAGGACAAAGTGGAACATCTCAATTCTAAAACCCTTCCAGTTTGGAAAACGACCAGGAAGCTGAAGAAAACTGCTAGCGCTAGCAGATCGATAGGGTTAAGTGTGTTTGTGAGACGCGTCTGTCTTCCTCAGCGGAGGTGAAAACCCCCATATGGCTAAATAAAGCCTCCCCCACACGGAGAAAGAACAAAAGTGTCTCCATCAGCTCAAACTGTTCCTGTGCAGGGCTGGAAGCCGTCTGGAAGTATTTAAGGTGTAGTTGTGAGAGCGTGGACCTCCTGCAGGGTTAACGAGAGGAGGAGGTGCTCCACCAAGGTGTCTGAGGCAGCAGGGAGGCCAATCAGGGCGGGAGAGGAGGCCCAGGTGGGTGAGATTCATGAGCTCCAGCTCCTCGCTACGCTGAGCTCTGAGCCACGGCTCGCCGCCGCCCTCAGCTTCCTGTAGACGAACCGCTTTGGTTCCTCGTGTTGCTAACAGTAGATTGAAAGCAGTCGCACAGCCACGTCAGAAGGGGGGGGTTCAAACGGTCACTTCCAGTAAACTGGGGTGTTAGATTACATTGAATGTGACTTCTCACAGCCAAGTCATGTTTTACACTGATTCAACATTTGGACTCTGGATGTGATAAGTCACATGACCAGGGACATTCCTGTGACTGCGGTCATGCGTGTGACCGATGCATCACCAAAACATGAGCAGTTCTTGTTGAGAGCAGCTGTAACTTGTCCAACCACAGCGGCCGACGCTGACACGTTTACGAGGCTCCGCCTTCGTGATTTCCTCCAAACACACGGATGCGGTTCAACACTTTACAGCTGGATTTGGTTTCATGGCAAACACTGGTTGGCTCACCGTGTGACCGCCGCGCTGTGCTGTCCCGGTTCGATGAGGTGGGAGAAGTACTCGTGAACAACGGCGGGGGTCAGGTGTTTCTTCAGGTAAGGGAAGAACAGGGGATGACGGGCCACAACCCCTACAGGCAGGAAGACAGAGACCATCAGTCAAGACCGGAGCTGGACCCAGCTATAAGCAACCTTCTTTGAACTACCGAAACCCTTCGACGGTTTGTGCAATTACCGTAATTCCAACAGACTCTGCAACAAAGGAAACAACGGTATGGAACTACGGTAACTGAGCAAACGGTCCAAAAAATCGTAGTTTAAAGAACAGGAGTAACGCTGGCTTTGTCCCCTCCGGTGTCTGAAGGCAAACATCTTTAGAACCTTAAAAAAGGGTATATTTATGAGGCTTTAGCAGAAACATCAATGTGTCGTTGTTTATTCCCTTTTAACTATTAAAAAAATCAAACAGAAAAACACGGATCAAAAACGGAAAAGGTTTTATCTGAAAATGCTTTACAGGTTTGTGAAAGTCCAAAGTCCTCTAGACCTTCAGCTACAGCGTCTCTGTCTGGTACTGACGGAGTTAAGTCTGAATTTGTGCTGCCGGTCTCCTCCTCACCGATGTTAGCCGAGTCTCCTTTGTCTCCGCTCCTGGTGAACGCCAGCTCCTCCAGTCTGTAGCTGTGTGGTCCGCTGGGCAGCTCTGAACAGAAAAAAAAAACACTCATTTGGCTCAAACAGGCCCGTTAAAGTCCTGGTTTCTGTTCCCTGGTCCGTTTGTTTGAATGCAGGCTTTCAGTTTGGGTTTCAGACCCTCAAAGGAAGTTTGGGTCCCAACAAACTCTGAAAAGACTTTGAATCCCAGCAAACAACGTTTGTTTTCTTTCAGTGCTCAAAGGGGACAGCGGGTGTCTTTAGAGACTCCGAGGGTGTGGAAATGGGCTCAGTAACAATCTTCTTCTCAAACACCCGCCGTGGACACCGTGTTCAACTCCTCCTCCTGAACATCTTCAGACAATAGTCAGAGCTCGGTCAATCCTGGAAGAAAGCCTCGTCAAAAAAAGCCTCTAATTCCTTTCAGTCCTTTCAGTTCTACTTTGTCCAGAGTCCAGAGCAGAGCTCAGCCATCGGTTGGTACCGCTGGTCCTCTAAGGACTACAGGAAAACCAAACCCCCACTGGACCCTCTCTGAGTCTGAGGGGGAATATTGTAGGGTGTTTTTTCTAGTCACCTTAGTCCTGCTTTCTGTTTGTGAACCGGATAAAAAGGACAGGACGTCTGTTTGAGGTCAGCCCCCCCATGACTCATCTATGGTTCACAGCAATCAGGTGGTCCAGGACCAGACACTGATGCTGCTCTTTACACGTGAAGACACCAGAGCAGCCAGAGGTAGAGCAGTCAACTACTGATCCAAAGGCTAGGTTCCCGCCCTGACCGCCCATGTGTCGCAGTGTCCTTGGGCAAGACACTGAACCCCACATTGGTTATCGGTCAAACACCCGGTCACCGGGTGTTTGGCAGCATAGCCGTCATCGGTACGTGAATGTGATTGTAAAGCGCCTTAGGTCTTCTAACAAGGTAGAAAAGCGTTTTACAAATATCTGTTGGGTTTCTCATATTGGGGGACGAGTACAGCCGTGTCTGTGGGGGCCACATTGGTGGACCATGACCACAGTGTAGGTCTGTTGAGGTGGTCAACAACAAAAAAAGATCAAACTCTTCCAAAAAGCCATCCAGTCTCTACTACACCTCCTCTACTGACTATTGCAGAACTCTGCTTTTATCCAGACACCCTGTAAGACCGCTACGATCACACAAGACCTGGTTTCCAGAGTCTAACAGGGTCTGAATGAAACACTAGAACCACTTCATTGACCCTGAAACGACTTCATAAAACACATTCGTGTGTCACATTTATGCACGGTAGTCTGGCTGAGGATCAAAACCCCACATGTATCGATGATCGAAGGGTGTCAATAGGAAACTGATCATCTGGGTGTCATTGATCACCTGCATCAAGTACGTCGTCTCCTGACGTGGGAGGGGCTTCAACTTTCACAGGTGTGTCAGGTTCTGCCTCTGTGAGGGACTCCACCAGCTTTCCACCCAGGTGGATGTCCACCTGGAACGACATCAGAGGTTTTAGCTTGAACTGAATTGGAAAGTATTTGGGTTCTTTCCTAAAGTGTTGATTATTTTAACAAACTGGTTTTGGACACATTGAAAGGACAAAATGAGACATGTGGGTGTGGTTTGGATCAAACTGACCTTCAGCTGAGATTTGGGCTGCAAGAAGAAAAACGGCTTCAGAACAGGAGACCTGTGGGACATAAAACGTGACATGGAGGTTTATGGAGGTTTTTACAGGCCTTTTTACGGTTCTGGGTTTATGGTTCTGGGTTTTTACTACTAACTCACACTTTGGGTCGTCCTCCAACAATGCCAGTGAGCCCAGGAGCTAAAGCGCAGAGAGAAGAGCACAGCTTTAGCCCTGACGTTCTGTCCCGCCTGGTTCTACACAGTGACCGTATGAATCTGCAGGAGTCACACAGAGTTCACTACCAGATAAAGCCCGAGGTCGCTAACACCAAACGGTGGTTCAGGAGGTCAAAGCCCCAGCTATCTGCTGCCGGTGAGGGGAGACTCCCACTGCAGCAGGAATCCAGAGCCGCAAACATCAGAGGAACAGAGCTCAGCTTTGTGTGTCTGCGTATCCCCACCAAAACCAACACCAAGGATAATCCATTCATTCCTCCACTTCAACACCAGAACAAGAACTTTTGAAGTGCAGTTAATCTTCTGGAACAACCTCCAAATGATTGGAATACACCCCCCAATGGTCAACGCAGTGACCTTCCTCATGAAGACATTTACCACCGATAGCTAGAAGGACAGTCCTAAAGCCTCACGCTGCGTTCACGTCGGCCTGTAAATGAGCTTAGATCTTTCTAAAATCAGAGGAGAAAGCCTGGAGTCAGCAGACATTGAACATTAGTACTGGTGCTGGTACCGGTGAGCGACAGTCCAGTGTGAACAGCATATGTTACAGGCGTGTTCATGAATGAACGTGTATCACATGCCGGCTGTGTCTGTAGCATCAGTGACACAGACCTGTATGGGTCGACCGCTGCACGGGCCATGTGACTAAGGCTAAAGGTTGACAAACCAGAGACGGAGGAATTTAAACCATTTATGGAACGAACCATAGAATGAGGAGAAAATGCTTATGGAACATCCGGGGAAAACTAGCTTCTGAGGAATCATCTGACTTAGCAGAAAACGTCTCTGAAGAGGATGAAATCAATTTCAGATAAAGACTAGAACTCTTTCAAATCAAAGCTGTTTACATTCATGCAGTCGCTGACAACAGTTATTAACTGACAGATGACGGGGAATCGATGCTAAAACATCCCAAAGACCAGAACTCAGACAGTGAAGCTGGTTTCTGTCTCCGGCTCGTCATAAAGGCGCCTCTGTGCAGAGACGGGTCACGGCGCCCAGAGGCCACAGTGCCCATGGAGCCCAGGGCCAACGGCGCCCAGGGCCCACGGCGCCCAGGGCCCACGGCGCCCAGAGCCCACGGCGACCAGGGCCCACGGCGCCCAGAGCCCACGGCGCCCAGAGCCCATGGCGCCCAGAGCCCACGTTGCCCAGAACCCACGGCGCCCAGGGCTCACAGCGCCCAGGGCCCATGGCGCCCAGGGCCCACGTTGCCCAGAGCCCACGGCGTGCGTCGTACCCATGCCGGTTCCTGCTGAGGCGATTTCCCGGGAGAAGACTTCCAGGGCTTTCTTCTGCTTGTGGTGGACGGACATCCAGATGACGGCCTCCCTGGATTCCTGCAAACACAGGAAGCTTCTTCAGGAGGCTGGGAATCCCGGCGCTCTTCCCTCATCTTCTTCTGTCCGACTCCTATTGTTCATACTTTGTTTTATTTTGAAACATCTCCACTGCGGACAATGAACTAAAAATATTCTGTTTGCTTTTCATTTCAATGGAGCTGAAAAACAACATTTGGATTACTCAACAGTCACATCTTAAATCCCCTAAAATATATTTTACACAGAAACATATGATCACAAAATACATGTTAAATATTTAAAATCTGTTGTACAGCCGTGAAGCGTTGAATGTTATAATGATAAGGACTGTTTTCTATGAAACTGTCATTTTCCTTTTAGAAATATTAACAGAAAAGCCGTTTTTGCATGAAAAGATGCAAGAAAGGATTTCAAAATAAAACTTATTTGTTGATTTGATAAATTGCTTTTATATTTCGGATCTACTCCCATTGAAATAAATGAATTTTTGAAAAAAACATTAAATATAATTCAGCATCTTAACTCTATCTACTCCAGTAAACCAACACCTGAGAGCTCTTTGTTTACATTCTCTCCTGCTAGCTCACACCCCAACCTAACATTAGCGCTGCAACAAAGATGGATCTGCGTACTGTGCAAGAAAGTAAAAGCGTTTAGCCGATCATGCTAGCTCTACAGAGAAAGTGGGTGTGTCTGTTAGCCTGGAGGCGGAGCTGCCAGTGCAGTCTATTCCTGGAAGGGGCGGTTCCTCACTTTGTGATGTCACAATGTGAGGCCACACCCGTTTCCGTGGATTTGGAGGGCCTGGTGGTGGGTTTTAGATGTATTAATGGATCAAAACACTGCATTGGAGTTGTTTTTTTTGTGAGAAATGAGTATTTATAATACACTAAAAAGCTAAAACAAAGTGGATTTTTTATGATATAGGCTCTTAAAAAACAAAAAAGAAAATAAGAATCTGGAAAAGGTTGGTCCTATGTGTTAATGTTTGTTCACCTTTCCATCAGGAAGTTCTTTGTCTATATATTAAAACATAAGATTTTTCATAAAGCTTGTGGCCACGCCCTCTTTACCAAAGTTCAGGTAAAAAGTCTCATGTTTTTCCTCTTCTTCAAAACTCAAACACCATCATTCAACCATGGTATCCCATAATATTTACCTTTTTCTGGTTTCCTTTCATTTATCAAACATTTCATTTTGATTTTTTGCTTTTCCAAAATGTTTCCTTTTGACTTGGTTTCCTAGTTTTAGAATTATATGTTAATTATATGTAAAGCTATTTCTCTGGTTTGTTTTGCTTTTTTCAATTTTCATTGTGATTTTTGTGATTTGTTGTTGTGATTTGGACTTCAGGGCCTCCGTAAGGAACCGACCTGTCAGCGTTGGGTCTGGTTTTGGAAAGCAGTCGTCAAAAATCAAGATCAAGATCATGGCTACAAATCTACACATTTCTGGTATTTTTAGGGCAGAAACGTCTTCTTGAATCAGAAACAAAGTTGTCCAAATCTCCGCTGAAGTGAAAACCCAGAGCAGGTTTCCTTCAGGGTGGAAATGTGACACGTTAACCTGAAGGACCCGGCTGCTGGTTGTGAGGCTGCAGGACTCTGGCGACGCGGCGCCGGCAAGCCTAACCTTGTTGCGAGCGTTGTGGCCGTACGTGTCCTCGGCTCCCAGGATCTGGACGTTGACGGCGCTGAAGTCGTCCAGATTCAGCAGCTGGAACAGACGCCGCGTCCTGCAGAGGAGAGGCGGACCTTCATCGCTGAGGAGCCTTGATCCGGTGAACGGAGTTCCCAGAAACCCCCTTATCCTCACCGTTTGATGAGGCTGTCCGCCGTCCGCCTGGCCTTCTCCGCCGCCCTCGGACCTCCAACCGGACAGACCGCCGTGGCTCTGAAGCCATCCAGGTAAGTGGCGCACACCTGCTCACCAGGACGGAAACATCAGCGCCGCGCCAGAAAGAGAGGAGCCCATGAAGGGAGACGCCCACCTTGTAGTTGTTTGGAGGAGGGAATCCTCTGGCTCCACGGACGCTGACGGCTCCTCCTTTTGTTCCTGGACAAACAACCGGATCATCAACCGGACCGTCAACCGGACCGTCAACCGGACCGACACAAAACCATGTTTCACTTTGATAAATTCATCGCCATTTTCTTCTTTTTAACCGCTAATGTGCAGCACGGAGAGCAGTTCAAGGTCGACCTTAACCAGAACCATCCAGAACCTTAACCAGAACCATCCAGAACCTTAAACAGAACCATGCAGAACCCTAACCAGAACCATCCAGAACCTTAACCAGAACCGTGCAGAACCTTCTTCAGAGTCCAAGTCTTCTTCAGCTCATGAACCAACAGATTCATCAGGACTTTCTGTGAGAACTTTCAGTCGTCCTGGTTCTGAAACTGCAAAGCAGCCCTCACCATCACACCACCACCACCATGCCGAGCCAAGATGCTCTTTTTCCTGAGGTGCTGTTGGTTCGAGTCCAGGCCGGAGATCTTCAGCGTTCTATTCCAGACGTTCCTCTGAGTTCTAGTTGCTCTTTAGAGTCTCTGAACTCTCCTACGGATCCACGTTTGTCCAAAAGCCTAACTGACAGTTGGATCCTGAACTCGGACCTGGACTGAGTCCACAGAGACCTGCAGGTCTTCCCAACTCCTGCTTCTGTCACGACCTCCTGAAGGAGAACGTTGTTCTACTTTCTAGTTTCTAGTGTTCTTTATCTATTTATAGAATGATTCTTATTGCAGTCAAAGAGTTTCATGACCTGTAATGTATGTTCATTTAGGATTTATGTCCGGCACTCTGCATTCATGTTGATGGAAGGGGATTTACTAGTGATTGATAGAAAGAATCATTCAGAGGAGTAAGTTTGTTTTGTCCCAAAACGGATCCCTGAGGGACGCCACTGCTCTTCCTGTTTGGACCTCATTTATTTTTACTACGATTGTAAATAAATGTCAGAGAAATCATGAGAAAAGAAAAAACAGCATTAAGGAAACTTTGGTTTCACTGGTTTTGTTTTAATCAAAATAAAAGGACTTTTAATTTCCATCATCTTTTTGGGGGGTAAACGTTTAGTTTTCAGGTAAACACACTTGAATCTTTCTCCGTTTGCTCTTTCAGCCTCTGGACTCTCAGAGCAGAGAAAGGGGGGAGCGGCTCTGGCCCCCGTCCCCCCCCTGACACCACCCGTTACCTCGCCGTACGTGCAGCGGACGCCGCGCTGGGCTCCGTCACCCCCTGACACCACCCGTTACCTCGCCGTACGTGCAGCAGACGCCGTCACCCCTGCGTGAACCGGACCCAGAACTCGCCTTTGGCTGGGTTTCCCGCCCGGCTGCGTTTAAAGATAAACTGCCGAGTGCAGAGCCGGGTCGGGCGGCGGTCAACCGGACTCCAGAGTTCAACCGGGCTCAGTTAGAAGAAAATATTTACATTTTTAGCAACAACTTGCAGAGTTCACATTCAGTGGGTGTCGTCACATTTCTGCGCTCATCTCTGAGTCAGAACGGTTCTGGCACGGCGCCGTTCCCCGAGCTCCATAGACGGTTTGTTGTTGTGGTTTCTCAAGGATATTGTGGCCTGAAAGTTGACAGCAGCGCGTAGTTTATGACTGAACCATCTAAACACAACCTGAAACACACAACAGCAAACCAGCCGGGATTGTTCGGGGTCAAAGGTCAAGCTGTGAGTCCATCAGAACCGCCACAGCAGGAAGTCACAACAGTAGATCTCTGTCAGGTGTTGTCATCTGATGGAAGGGTTAGAATCCCTGCTGCTCTGCGGTTCTGGAGGTTCTGGAGGGATCAGACGTGGGTTCACACACCAGAACCAGATGTTTCTGCAGATCCGTCTGAGAAGGTTTGGAGGTGACGGGGTTAACATTTAACCGAAGAACTGAATGAATCATGGCGTTAGGGGGGCCCGGTTCCGCTCCATCCAGCTCTGTGGTGGGCTGGGGGGCGGTCCTTCACCAAAGCCACGCCTCCAGCTGTGGTGGAGGAAGGACCTGGACGGGGCTCACAGGTGACCTGCAGGGTCCCAGACCGCTCCGTGAACCCGCAGAGGAAATGTTGGTACATTTAGTCCGTGGTGTTCACACTGGACAAGCAGGGAGGGGCTTCTTCTTCATCTCTATCTACTGTCCTCCACCGTGCCAAAGCCGTGTAAATCTGGTCAGTCAGTTTTCAAAACGGACGCCATCCATGCGTTAGGATCAAGTTCGACCTGCTTTAACTTCTAACACGTGTTCAGTGGTCGCGTGTTTTGTATGCACAGCCCTAAAAACGGTTGCAGGAACTCAGACAGTTACGCGTGACGGTGAGAGATTTTGAACACGGATGCCCTGAAACGCACGATACATGCGTGGCGTGGTCGCGCGTTTCCAAACTGAGCGTACGGGTGAAGCAGGGGACACGCAGACATGTCGTCTAGACTTTTCCTGTTTTAACCCCCTGCCATCCTGCGACCCTGTCCATCCCTGACGGCAGCGGTCGTCCTCCCATCAGAACGGTTCTGTCGGGTCTTTATAGCAGCTGGTTCATTTTAAACGGGTTTTGATGGCAGGACATGAAGATCCAGATGTTCGGTCTGGCTCCTAGAGGTTTGCAGACACGTCTCATTAGAGAAATGTTCTGTGTGGTTCTAAAACCTGGTGAGGTTTTAGGAAAACGGCTCCTAAATGTGATCGAAGCCACGTGTGTTTTGGGTCAAACTGAGTTCAGCTGCAGATGAACAGAGAAGACCTCAAATGGAATCCAGTCCAGCATCATGACCTGCCTCTTTGGCTCTCTGAGCCAATGGGAACGCAGCTGGAGGCGTCGCGGGCGGATCTGCACCCGGGTGAGCAGCAGGTTTGTAGAGTGGTGTGAAATATTCGGGATGTTTCC
>JAUDJI010001563.1:0-10281 GCA_037389245.1 Oryzias sinensis
ACGTAATGAGCATCCCTGTTCTAACTAATGCAGTTTCAGTGCTGTGGCATTTTCTGAACCCTGACTGAAAATATTCAAAGTTGCTATTGTCCTGTAGGTGGCAGTAAAGCTGCTTAACTAAAACTCTTTCCAGGATTTTTTAAATAATGGGGCGATATTAATATTGGTATGAATGTTAGTCTAGAGTTGGCCAGATTGCTAGAATTGAAACTGGTCTTTTTCTTTTCTATAGGTATTAATTGTAAATATGGATTCAGTGTTTAGGGGGAAGGTTTCTATATTAATCCAGGAAGACATGTTTCTATCTCTTTTTTTAAAGGGTTTCAAATGTGCAATTTTGTTTAGTTTCTATTAATCTTTTATTTATATAGAAGATAAAATATGGAATAACTTTAAAATAAATGGAAACATTTATCATTTTTGAAAGCTGTTTTTTGATTTTAGTTTTTATAATAATACTAGGAAAAATGTCCACTTTCTTCCAAAACGTCTATATCAAACATCATTGAGATACGTAAGTATTTTCTACCCTGTTTACTATATTGGTTTATCTATAGCCACAGGGAATGATGTTGATACTTTTCTTGAAACTACGTTTTAAGTCTTATACCAGCAGACTTTTATTAGTTCCTAAATTCTAGGGGTTCTTTTTGTTTACGTTTTTATGTGGGTTTCTTAGGGTTCAGTTGCAAACAAGATTCAAAATTGCAAAAAATAATGGTAAACTTAAAAAACACAAAATTATACGTCTTCTTGGCTATTGACAGACCTCAGCTGTTTTTCTGTTTGTGGTGACTAACTCTAAAGTGCTTTCAAAAATTGCATTACTACTGAGGCAAATTTCCATCTGGTCATATAAAGTTTACCCCTGAGAGACAGCCCAGGTACCCAAAGGCCCAACAGTCATTTACATCTTCAATAGTAGAGGCAAAGTAAACAATCATATCAAAGTAGATCTGTACTAAGCACAAACTAACATATTTAAACAGCAGTTAGTAGTTTAAGTATTTTTATTTTTCACATACATCGTTAAATTATTCAGTTGTTTCTGGCTTCACAGTCATCTTGAAGCTTAAACAGTTGAAAATCTGTGCATCACCACCTCATTAAGAACACAACAATTCCTTTAAATTTTTTTATATTTACATTGTTTTATCATTTACATTTGTTCATTTACATTAATGTAGCTTTGACAGAACTTTAATTGAGTTTAAGTTATTTATTTGCATTATATTATTTTCTGCACAAAAGGTCAAAAAGCATTACAAGTCACAAAATTCACAAAAAACTGAATAGTTGATCTTCAGAGTAGAATTGCACAAGAGTTCACATTCAAAAATATATTGCACTTAATTTAATTTTGCACATCTCATTTAGAATTAAGACAAAACACGCATTGTAAATAAGACATATTTTCTTCTTATTGCTTGCATATGCATTACTGTCAGGATTTATATCATGCTGTAAGACTCTGCGGAACCGCTGTTGTTGCCGTTGCTCCTGGGCTGGGAAACCTGGTAAACATCTGGAAACAAAAAGAAAACAGTTGAGTAATTGAGATTTATAATAAGGAAAATGTTTTAATGAAAACTGACTTACTTCTTCTTCCACGGAGTCGGTTCATTAATCCACCAAAAGAAGACGTGCCTCCACTTGTGCTCTGAAAGACAAAAACATGGCAAACTCAGCTTAAAAAGGTTTAAGACTAGGTCATTCTTTGTATGTAACCTATATAATTATACTGTTGCCACTTTTGTCTAAATCCTGATTGCATTTCAGAACCTTTCCATAATTGACAGTTTTAAGAAATGCTTTTATTTTGAAGGCCTGTTTCAGCTTTCTGCTGCTTCTGCTCTTTTTCTCAATTGCATCGGGAAGCAAGGTAAGCACAGAATGTAGCTTGGGGAAATATTTGATGTAAAACATTCTTCTTGTGTCAGTTTAAGGTATTTTTGTAACTAGAGATGTCTGTATCAACTTTAACCATGTTCTGTGCGAAAGACCTGAGTTTTAAGAAGGATTCAGTAAGAAATGCTAAATCTTCATTGATATAGTGAGTGAGGCTAGCATAGCCTAAAGGCCTGTGTCATTGAGATAATGTTGCCAACTCTTCAGTAAGTGAAGTAGCTATTGGCTGACAGAGAAGTCACAATAGGATATCATTGCCTAGCTAGCAAGCAATATTTGTCTGAACCTTTAAGGAAAAAAAAACACCATTGTGGTAAGGAAAGAAATGTGAGTCAAAACCATCATATTTATGTTCTTAACTCTACAAATGAAGTACTATTTGGCTTATTGTTGATTTTACTATACAATGGGTCATCATTATTCACTTGAATTTAAAATTTAAAACATTACCAGTATGTAAAATTCCTGCAGATTGTGCAGTTTAGTTTGGGTCAAACCAGGTTAATGTTGATAATCATCCACAGTAGGCCTGCACAATATACCGCAAATTTATCGTTATCGCAATATCCAGATCTGCAATATGCATATCGCATAAGATGGCAAATATCGCAATAAATCGCAAACCCAAAATGTGTTAAAACAATCTTCTAGCAGCTTGAAGCATTTAACGAATCAAATAAATTCTTTTATGCTTTGACCAATCAGATGGACACCTTCCCATTGTTGACCAATCAGATGGAGGCCTATTATGTTAGATGTTTGTCCCCCATGTCGATGAGGGTCATTTGGAGTATATTTTTTAAACTGTTGCAATGAAATGGGAATGATGTTTTTGTTTATTTTTGTATTTGTTTATTTACCGCAAATCATATCGTTATCGCAATATTGATCACTAATATCGCATATTGCAAGTTTTCCTCATATCGTGCAGCCCTAATCCACAGCTGTTTTACACTTCATGTATTTAAAGATCCATGCTGATGCAAATGCTTTCTTTTTTGGCGTTTTTAATTTGTTCTTGTAGTTTTTTTCTCATGATGGACATATATTAAGATAAAATTTCATTTCTGAGTATTTCTTTACTCATCAGGATGAATGAGGAGTAGCCAAAAGAGAAATAAAAGAAGAAATGGAGTTGGAAAAACCTTGTGGCATTCGTTTTGAGACAAACAGATCCATGTACTTCTTTATTTTCCTTGTCTGAGCTGACAACCTTTTCAAAACTGTACAGATGGAGAACTCCAATATTGCTCTCCATTTTCTTTACATTACATTGGTGGTGTGAAGGACCGGAAGCTAGTGGGAAGGAGTGTAAACATATGGATGACGAAAAGTAGGGGCGGGCTTACCCTTTTGTAGACTTATCTGATCATGTTTTTGTTTGTTAACATATATGTGTTCAAGAAAAATATATTTTGTCATCATCTAACCCGTATAGACAGTAAATGAATATACTTTATTTCTGGAAAAGGTTCAAAAGGAAAAAAAAACGTTTCTGTGACATATAAAGAAGCCCCCCCCCCCCCTCCCAACATACTTAAAAAAAATACAACTGCATGTAATGTATACATTATTTTACTGACTTACTCTTGTCGAAATGGAGTTTATAGAAGGAGTTCTGCTTGAGAGAACTGCACGAATCTGTGTAGAAACAGTTTAATATCATTAGTAATGTCATCTTAACCTTTAAACAACTAAATAAAACAGACATTTGACACATTTCTAATAAATTTCATGTGATTGTATTATATATATTTGGGGTTACATCTGAGAGAATTAAAACAAATTCTTCAATGTTTGGCTTTTTGGTTAATAAAGATGTGATAAAAACAGATTGGCATGTCAAATTGGCAAAAAGACTTTTTTGAAAAATTTCTAATGATTTATTAAAATAAAATTTGAACTTTACCATTGATAGCAAAATGATGTGATTTGTTTTGTTTTTATGCGCCCCCCTCTGACCCAACCTACCTTGGAATCAAACAAGGTGCCAAACACTAGAATGAAGAAACCCTGTGGAGAGTCAAACATGTTTTCATTAACAAAGTGTCGACAAAAAAACAAAAACACTTAAACATTTGTAAAAATGTGCTGCCTTTTATCTTTAAATGTATAAATACCTGCAGGGAATTAAAGAATGCGAAGGCTATGTGGATGCCTACATCTTTTGGTGAAACCATGGTTCCAATCCCCAGGGCCCAAGTCAGTCCAAATAAAGGTGTCAGGATGGCCAGACATCTTAGAATAACTACAAAGCTGTTCTTTTCATCCGGCTGGATGGTGTTTGCTGAAGTTCTTCTCAACATTTTGTACAAAACCACAATTACAACTATAATGTTGATCACAACTATAACCAGGGCTGGAATGACCAATGACAGAAGGGCTTTAGACTCAGTCCAGTTTAGCCAGCAAATGTAATTTTTCCTGATGTATGTTTGACTTGGTGCTGTAGCAGCAACAGTGGTAACAGCAATAATCAGAGGGCAACCATAGCCTATAACAAAGCCAATAGCTATCATGATGGACTTTGACATGTGGGAGAAAACCATCACTGTCCTGTAGAGGAGCAGAAGGCCTGATACGAGCATCCAGAAGAACAGAGAAAGGTAGAAGAAGTGCATAAAAAATGTCACTGCACTGCACTGTCCAATCAGAACTTTAAAGTCTCCATCTTTGTTATCAAGGGCCTTCTGTGAGTAAGAGGCTGCAATGATGAAACAAATGTCTGCGATCAACAGAGACAGGGCTGTGTTAACAATAGAGATGTGACGCATCAAGGCAGTACTGTTTTTGGTGACAGCTTTCCAAACATATCCCTCAATGATGAGACATATGACAAGGCTTGCCAGAGATATTCCAACTCCAATGTAGGTGATGATGTCCAAAATTAAACCCACTGTAGTGGTTGTAGGTTTTATAGGGTTTCCCCCTGTCACTGTACCACCTGTACCTACCCCAGGTGATACAGCTGTTGGTATATCCACAAAAAGAGAGATGTCGGTTGACATTAGAATAGAGAAGGATGTTAGGTGGTTGCAGTTGCAGGTTACTGTGTCATTGTTTTTTAGTGACACAAACTTGCATCCTTCATCATCCCACGCACCAAAGTTTTCTAAGAGTGTGAAATTCCAGAAGACACACTGTGTTTCCTTTTTCAGGGTTTCATTCAAGGTTTGGAATTCAAAACTGACATTTTGAACAGTTTGATTTACTTTGACAAGAACCACAGCTGCATTGATAGCAAGATTTGCGTTGTTTGGGTTAGATGTTTCGTTACTGGTTCCATTAAAGAGACTTAAGTCAAAGGATGAGTTTCGAGCTGGCATGACATTATTAAAGGTGCTCAGAATGATGATGGTCATTAAAGTATAATTGTCGAAACCAACATCACTGTCTGAGATTTTTAAGGAAAATGTGGAATTTGGAGATTCAAAGTTGGTAGCATTTGTTCTGATGAGATGAATTCGTTCAGTGGAGATATCAGCCGTCCCACTCAAGGCTCCTGAGAGTGTCTCCAGTGATTCCAGTAATTTTGAACCAGCATTATTGTTTCTATCTTTATTCAGGGTTTCCCAGGACTCTTTGACGCCATCATCTGCGAGGATATCAATGGTCTGTAGCACATTCTGCAAATCAGACATTTCATAGTTAGAGCAAAACCCCATTAAAACTTCGTGGTGTTTGAATGGCAGTCAACTAAAACATAGACTCTTACCCTCATGACATCTGTAGTGACAGAAGTTGATACATTTGCGATGGTAGTTAGAATGTCGACGATAGTAGATACGCTCTTAGATGACTTTGCAATTACAGTTTTACTATCATTAACAGCCTTTTGGAGATCACTTGAAAAAGTCTGTACATTTTCTTGCACCAGTTCCTAAAAGAACAAACATTGAAAAAAAAAAAAGTAACCAGAACTTACAACCAAACCACATGCATGTAAAATAAATAACTGTCTGCTGGTCTTGCAAAAAATCTGTATGCAGTTGGGATAAGAGCTTACTGACTATAACAGTGTTTTTTTTCTGTCAATCATGTGCACCAGACCTTGTTGTTGAGGTTAGCATGTTCTGTCATACTTGCATAATTACTAGAGACTAGGGTTGGGCGATGTCCCCTAAGTTGGCCGTTGACGATGTTGGCTGTCAACCATCGGGATGGACGATGACATCGTGGGGGGGGGAGGGGGCTATTTTTACATTTTTCGTTCTTATATAATTTCTATGCATTATTTTACTTTCTTTATTTTATTTCCCAACTAATGACTAATCCGCGATGATCCAGTATAAACTGAGGGAAGTGACTTTAACAAAAAAAGTAACAAACAAAATAGAAAAGAAATAGTCCGCTACCGCACTTAACTAGTGAAGTGGACTGGCGGAGCGCGGACTTCCAGCTGTGTGTTTGAGGGGAAGGGGGGGGGGTGCTTTGTTACATGAGCGGTATGTGTGGGAGATTTAGGACTGCGATCCGTCCCGAAGCTCTGGAGGTACTACGAGCTACCGAACTCAGAACCGGGTCTAAAAGTGTGTGTCTGAGCACAGCTCGGATCGTCAGCACACACAGCGGTTTGAGCTTCAAAGCAGAAATGTCGCTCAGTCCTTAGAAAACATTCAAACAATCAAGTGGATTTGTGTTTCCAGTCGTGTCCCGACTAAATAAAGGCTGATGTTTTTCCCACATGTTTACGTGCAGCCAAGATGCAGATTGCAGCGCCACCCAAAGCTAATGTTGTTAACATACTGCTAATCCTGGCTTCATTCAGAAAAAGCACTGACCACACGGATTAAAATTCAAATGATGAGCGAACAGGTGTTTCATAATAGCTGTAACATTATTAAAAGCACGTTTAGAGGATCGTCTCGTATATTACCGAGCTGACATGTCAATGTATATAGCCGCTCGGCGCTGTTTAACATCGTTTTGTATTGAATTGTTGCATTCAATAAAGTTTGAAAAAAAAAGCCCCTCAGCTTAATTTATATCCCCTTCCGGTTTTCAAACCCTACTGCGCATGTAAGAGTGATTTATTCCGACCGAAAGTGTGACCTTAGTGAACGTTTTTATATTCAAAACATTTTTCTGGGCCCATGTACACGGTTGGATTCTAATCCGACCATTGATCCCATCAAGATATTCTGTACATATAACCGCGGCTTATGGTGTCGACTCGCAACATGGTGGGGGCGTGGCATCACGATGGTGTCTCTCCATCGGGATGTCAGTCACCCATCACGATGGACGATGATATCGTCCATCGGCACAACCCTACTAGAGACATGGTTGATTGGCTTTATATTTTTATGTGTAGCAAAAAATGTGATAAAAAAATGTAATATAACTGCAGTTGCAGAGACAAAATTATCCTGATGAGGGTCTAAGCGCTGATACATCACAATTCATTTCACTTTAGCAAGGCTGAATGCTGTTTAAGGATTCTTTTTCTCTTGGTTAATTGAAACTTGCAATCTAAAAATTACAAATCTGTAGAGCATTAATAAGAATGTTGAAACTTCTTTATTTTACAAGATAAAATGCAAGAAAGTGCTGGTGGAAAGTATGTATTCATTCCAAATGTTGATGCTATATTTGTTACAGAAAAATTACTTACTGTTGACTTAGCAAATAAATCATTGATTACGGTTAGAATGCAGTTGTCTTCAATGAGTTCCCACTTATTTCCTTTACATTTTGCTTTTTTTTTTCCTTTTTGACCTTCTGGACATGCAACATCTGCTATGGAATCTTCTTGTCCCTCCCCGTATATATCACCCGTGCATGTAGGAGCTTAAGACATAGAGTTGTTTGGTTAATGGGGCAGTAAAAGAACAAATTGTGAACATATTTTCAACATTTACCTCCTTTGAAGAATTTCAGTGTTGTTGTTTTTTCGTACCCATCGTATTCATTAACTTTACATGTGAATGTTAATGGTTTTGAGATGTCATCGCAGCTGGTTATTGTATAATCGTTGTTGATGCAGTATTCATCAGGAGAGCTTGTAGTTCCTAAAATGAGGTGATTTTATTAAATTGGAAACAGTCTTTTCCATTATCCTATAATTGAAATTTCAACAACTGTGAATCATATTTACTTGATATTTGTACGCTTGATGGATGCTGAGCCCAGGTGATGTTATAGATTGGCTGAACACAACAACTAAGGTTTGCTTTATTTCCCACTTTGCACTCAATGTTTTTTACTACGACCACCTTTACATCAGGAGCTGCTTGAATATTAACTTTTTCAACAATTCCATTTTGGTAAAACTCAGAGTTTGTTCCTTTGAGGATACATTCATAAAACCCTGTAATTAAAAACAAGAGAGTTTGGATTTTAGTAATATCAAAACTTTAGTTACCTTTCTAAAATATTATGCTTAAGCATTCTATAAAAAGTGTTTGGGCACCTAAATAGTAAAATGTACAAGTATTTTTCAAGTAAAAAAAATTAGGTTACTTACCAGCATCAAAAGGATTGACATTGTTTACAGTAAGTATAGAAGTGTTACTGCGAGTAGTAAAGGTCCGACGTCCTGGTGAAATGTTTATGTTTTCAAATTTCCACTCAGCACTGTTAATATTTCCTACAATGTCAAGTAGATCACCCTCAGGAGGTCCACATACCAACGTCATTGTTGTATTAGTTAGATAGGTAGAATTAAATTTAATCTTGGTGGAACCTTGGGATAAAAATAAATTACTGTTATGATTTTATACTTTATTGTTCAGTTCCTGCCTTCTTGTTGTTGAGAAAGAAGACAAACCAGTCCTTACTTTTATACTGTGCAGTAGACTTCAGTACAGGAGCAATAGACTTTAAAGTGTTTTTGAGGTCTTTGTTTGCTTCAGTAATTTGTCTTGCAGAATCCTCTGCTGTCGAAATGACAAAATCTGCAATGACACTTCCTTGTCTAAGAAATAAAAAACACACACGCAAAAAATAAAAATGAAATTCTATATGTGATACCAAGTATTTAGAATCTTGAAAGTTCATTTTAGGAAATGTACATACCTGAATCTTGTCACGGTGACTCTGACAAACCCTTTGATAGAGCTGTACTGTTTCTTTAGCTGTGACATTGTAGTTTAGGGAAACAACAATGTGAACAATTAATAACCTTAATTTGTGTTAATCAACTGTAGTTACTATAGCACTTCTCATACATAAAACTAACACAGGGCATCCCAGAATAAAAACAGTACAATAAAGGGAAATAAAAGCCTGTAATCCATAGTCCATATTCAGTCGCACATAATAATTCATAGGTAAACAATACTGTTTAGAGCAAAACAGACAATGAATAAATTATCAAACATTGATAAAGAATTGTAGAAAAAAATCAAAATAAATTCATTAAAAGACTAAAAGTCATAGTTTTGTAATAAATGCACTCACCTCTGAAGTAATATTATTTTCTAGACTTTTGTATTCAGAACTTGTCTTATTGTTATAGTAGTCTTTGAATTCCAAGTCAAATGTAACTGACACTGCAATGTCAATTGCTGTTTGAAATAAGTGAAAAGTACAATTACATATTTATTTCCAAGGTAAATATTTAAAAACCATTGTAAAAAGTTCACAAAAACCTGGATATAAGCGTGTTTACATATGTTAACTAAAAAAAATGTAATCAATGTGTTAAAACAAAACTGTGCAACTCATATAAATATATCTACCTTAGTGTAAAATCTTTTTTTTTCCAATTCAATTTGACTATATTTTTGACAATTTGTAAACTATCTAAAAGTGGTTCAATAATATAGTGCTACCTTTTAAAGAAGTGGTAGAGTTAGTAGGCTTAATTGTTGTAGTTTCGGCTGTTGTGGTGGCCTTGGTGGTGATAGCCGTGGTGGCCTTGGTGTTGGTAGTCGTGGTGGACTTTGTGGTGGTATTCGTGATGGCCTTGGTGGTGATAGTCGTGGTAGCCTCGGTGGTGGTAGTCGTGTTAGCCTTTGTGATGGGAATCGTGGTAGCCTCAGTAGTCGTGGTATCCTTGTTAGTGGTAGTCGTGGTAGCCATTGTTGTGGTAGTTGTTGCAGCTTTAGTGGTGGTAGTTGTACCAATAGTTTTTGTAGTGTTATTCGTAACCTTGGTAGTCTTAGTGGGTACTGTTGAAGTAGTAGTGGTTGTAGTAGTTGTTGTAGTGGGATTAACTGCAGTAGTTGGAACAGAGGGGACAAATGTGGTAGGAATATCTGTGGAAATTGCCGTAGTTGGTTCTTTGATTGTGGTAACTGTGACAACTTTAGTAGTTGCTTTTTCAGTTGTGGTAGTAATTACTGTGGGATTAGCAGTTGTTATTGGTCCAGGTTTGGTTGCGAGAAGTGTGGAAGCTGCAGTAGTTGGTTCATCAGTTGTAAGAAAAAC
>JAUDJI010001564.1:0-10279 GCA_037389245.1 Oryzias sinensis
ACTCCAGTTTAGGATAATCCTGAGACTGGAGCTGATCAACGGACACAGTAGCCGCGGTTACATGGGCAGAATATCTTGATCGGATCAATGGTCGGGTTAAAATTCACCCGTGCACATGGGCACAGAAAACCTTTTTCCGATTAGAACAAACGTTCCCATGGCTCACGCTTTCATTCGGAATGAACCATCTGGGCATGCGCAGTAGTGTAAAATCACCCGGATGCGGAACTAGGTTCCGTTGTAAACAAACCGCTGCCACAGACAGACAGCATGTGCTGCAGCTCCGTAATACGATGACGACCTTCCAAACGTGCTTTTATTAATGTCATGAATATTATGAAGCACCTGTTCGCTCATCTTTATATTTAATCCGTGTGATCAGTGCTGTTTTGTGAATGAAACAGAGCTGGAAAAGGCTTAGGACAGGCTAACACGGGCTAACAACATTAGCCTGATGGACACAAAATCCAGGACCGTGCGAGAAACGCAGCAAACTGCATCTTAGCGCACATAAATGTATGGAAATAACATCAGCCTTTATTTTGTCGGGATACAACTGGAAACACAAATCCACGTGACACCACGCGACATTTATTTCTGCTCTGAAAAGTTCACACAGGCCGCCCCAAAGCCACTCTGTGAGCTAGCGGCCCGAGCTCTGTTCGAACACGGTTCCTCCTGAGTCCTGCAGCCGCTAACCCAGAGCGGCGGGACGGCTCGCAGTCTGAATTCTCCCACACACAACAAAACGCACACGTAACAAAGCATCCTCCCCCCTCGGACACAAAATTATTAATCCAGCTGCTCTGTTCACTCGGGTGCCAGTGGATCGAGTGAGCGTCGGGGGGCAAGCGCTCCTTCCCTGCATCTCCTTCGTGAGGGGTGTAAGAGAGAAGAGAGCCAGCGGGGTGAGAGCGGAGCGATGCTTTTCACGGGGCCTCCGCAGAGCTGGTCGGTCCCGTATGCGCTCCAAAGCTTTCTCCCAGCCAAACACCGCCTATGCGTGACGTAACCCAGAGCAGTAGTGACACACGATCGGAATGACCGTTTACATGCTCCACGATCGGATAAACGATCGGTATAACCCACCTATCTCGATCGGAAAGAAATTCTGATCCGAATGAGTCTGATCGGGGCAGAGTATTCCGAACGGCGCGTTTACATGACGCATTTTCTTTCCGATCAGGCGTTCTTTCCGATTACTTTTGCCCACGTAAACGCGGCTATTGAGGGATGAAATTATCTTAATCTTTAATGCTGAAAGTACAAACTGACCCTGACAGAAGGTCTATTGAAAATACCTTACTTTGATCTCTCTGGATGTCTTTCTCTGGTTTCACACCACTGTGTCAACACAAAAAGGGTTAAACTGATATCACACCTTAAATAAATTTCTCCATGGAGCTCGGCGTGGACAGAGAGAGTTGTAAAAGGCGGCCAAACTGTCCCTGCAGCTCAGGGTTTACAGGGTTTACCGACGGCTGTAAACCTGTTTGGTCTGATTAAATATGTGTTCTCGTTTAGTGGGTGTGACTCTGAAAACAAATTCATCAAAAGCAGAAATACTCAGATAAAACAGTTTGAAGGCAAAAGTTTTAGACAAAATACCTCAAAGCAAAACTGTTTCATCTTTGAAAAGCTTTTATAAATAATTTAGCAATTTAAGGAATTCGGAAGAATACATCGTTTGGGTCTGTGATGCTTTAGTGTCACAGTGTGTAAAAAATAAGAGTTGTTTTTGTGTTGCTTGCTTTAACAATGTGTTGTTCATGTGATATTGTGACTCTTCAGATCAGTTATCCAAGAGAAAGCTACGTACAAGTGTGACCCCTAGTGGTGTACCTGCGTCCTACACCTTCCGTCTATCAATAAAAATAAATTAAAGCGTTTTCCTGTCTTTAAAGCAGAAAAAAATCTTATATTTAAGAAATAAATACACTTTTTTAATCTCATGACGTGCAATTTGTCAGATTTATAAAAAATAAGAGCTTTAAGGACAAAAGTTGAAAAGCTGATCAGACCAAATGTCTCCCATTTATGTGTGGGATGGAGCTTTACATTTATACAATCTTAGAATAGTCACTGAAAAGGCCTGGAACTTTTATAAAGCAGTAAAACCTGCAGTAGTTTGTTGATTAAAGAGCGTTAGGAGTTTTTGTGCCCATGGATTCTGTGCAAGCTGGTACATGCAAACACTGAATCTTAAAAAAAGTAAACAAAAAAAAAAGCATGTTTCATAAAAAATGATTTGCTTTTTTTTGCAGGGAAAGTTAATCTAATAAAACAATGTTTTCAATAGCACAATAGTCTGATTTTAAGAAAATACCTCTTAGTGATTTTTTCTTTTCTTAAAAAAAAAGAATTTAAAAGAAAATGTTTTGACTGGGGGTTTTTTGCAGTGCAGTTAAATAAATAAAAACAAGAGAAAAGATTGTTGTGCATTAAAATGTTGGAAGAAGATTTAGACTGCCTAAGTTCAATCCAAACAAGTTATTGTTTACTCCACTGATCAGTAATATAATACTGTATTACTAATCCATGCATAAGTAATGAGAGTTTCTCTTCCATATATGCAAACACGTCCATGTTTTTGGATGATTGTCATTAAAAAATAACACTTTAAATGTACAATGACTTATTTTATGTAAAAAAAAAGTATTAGAAGACGTTCAGATATTCCTGGTTTTGTAATTGGATTACAAATAATTGGGAGTCAGTAGGTTGCTGGAGCCTATCCCAGCTACTGTTTGGTGCAGGGGGAGTACATCCTGGACAGGTTGCTAGACTGCAGACTACACTACCACATACACTGAAATGCACACCTAAGGGCCATTTAGAGACACCAATTAACCCATGAAAGCATGTTTTTGTGGGGGGAAACCAGAGCCTGGAGAAAATCCAGACGTGCAAACTGCGGACAGAAAGATCCCAGGTGGGATTTGAACCAGAGCCTTCTTGCTGCGAGGCAAAGCCGCTAGCCACTGTGTGGGCCATTTTACTGGTATGTAAAGATATTTATCATTTTAATAACAGACTTAAAGTGAATTTTTGTGTATCCTCCCATCCTTGATGGTCTGCAAGGTTTGAGAGGGAAGGAAGATTGAATAAACAGCAGTGAAATCAGGAGAAATCAGTGAGTAATCCTTTCTGCGTGGCAGGACCGTGCGGTAATTCTTCTTTCCCCGCTCAGACTCGGTTTCCCCTCAATAGTCCCTTTCCCTGATATTGTTACTCATTGCTGGAATATTTTTTTCCGTGGGAATGTTGTGATCACTTAACATCCTTCCACTGCACATTGTTGTTTGTTGGTTCTGGAGGAGGAGGAGGAGGAGGGCCCTTTCCTCTTCTGCTCTTCATGAGGTTTCCTCCCTCTGTGAGCAGGTTGTGTCCGACTGTTGTGTGCAAACATTGCATGTGAGACGGTGTCAGACGCATTAAAATAAGCTGCTTTCCTTTGACATAACAGGTATTTGAATCGGTTTTAATCTCTGGTGTCCGTGGGAAAAACCTAATTCCCTTCTAACTGAAAAGTATTATTGTTTATTACAATTTACATGTGCATTTTCTGCACGCTTTAATTCAGTCGGATGGGTCCTAGGGTTGAGTTTTGAAACTTGGAAAAGGCCACTTTTGACTCAGTGGATTTTACTTTTATAAGCGCCACAGAACCTTAAAAACCTTGTTAGGACCACTGCAATATTTGACACAACCCACACAACGTCTTGTCTTTGTTTTTCTGTGGGTTTCCATGGCAACACATGGAGAGACTCAATAAAAGCAGATTAAAAATGGACACTTTTGTCCAGTTCTCTTCTGACGCCAAACGGCAACCTGCTGCCAGTTGTAGGTGTGTTTAGTCACCACGTTGACTGAGGAGGTGGAGGCAGGCATTTAGAATTAATAGTAAAACATCAACTCAAAAGAGTATTTTATCCGTTAAAAAACAATATTACCATCTAGTAGGGGATAGAATTGGATTGTTCTGCAAACTTTATGATGGGAATGTTGTGAAATAAGAGAAATCATCAAACTTCATGATGACACTGTGTTCAATCAGAGAAGAGAAATCCTTGAAATGAAATAACCTGAACAGCGCTCCATTGATTCACTGTTATTATTTTTGATGAAGCAACCTTTTGTCTGCTAATCTTTATGCATACTGGATTAAACCCAAGACTGCACCCAAAGGTCAATATTTAAAGCTTTTAGCTGGATGGTTTGACCTAAAGAAGAAAACCTTTATGACAGAGAAATGCTGAAACTAAAATTGAGCTAAAATCTTCCCAACTTTTAGGGCTGTAAAAGCCCTTAAAATAAGATGTTACCTCATTGTACCGGATCAGAGTTATGTGATGACACAGACCTCCCATTGGACTTTATCAACAGCTTTTTTTAACTTGATTTGTTTTAACCAGAAATGTCAATGGAAAGAAAGCTCTCACTTTTTATTATCTTTTACCTTCATCTGTTGTTTTGTTGGCCCATCTGTAGTCTTTTAGTGACTACAGAGCTATCTATGGGATGTGCAAGGGAAATGATGAACTCCTGTTTGTTTGCAGGCTGCATGGTGGTGTAGTGATTAGCACCCCACAGGAGAAGATCCTGGTTCAAATCCCAGCTGTGCGGATTTTTTTCCCTGAACTCTGGTTTCCTGCTTTTTAGGTTACTTGGTGTTTCTAAACTTTCCCTTATGGTGTGAGTGCGTTTTAGTTGTGTGGCTCTCAAGCAGACCGGCGACCTGACCAGGGTGTTCCCTGCCTTCAACCAACAGTAGCTGGGATAGGCTCCAGCGACCCTTTGACCCCAAGGGGATTTAGCCGGTTTGGAAAACGGATGGATGTTTGTAGTGCCATGTTTGGACTGAGACGCAGAGACGTGATCCGGTTCAGGTTTCTGTATTTTGTGTTTACTGTAGGTTGTAACCAATGGCGTGCAGCTTACACAAGCTACTCTAAATAACAGAAGACCGCTCCCCAAAGGTCTTCCGCCAATTTCCCTCATTCAACCAATAATCAAACTGCTTCAATAATTCAATCAATGAACCTAATTGCTTAATTCCAGGTACCCACACTTATGTTTATTCAAAATATTTCCCTATATATCTTATTTTAATTTGTAAAATTCTTTTGTTTTATCTAAACAATATAAAAAGGGCAGAAAAACAACTTTTCTTCTTCCTGATCCCCTTCGTGTCCGTTGTATAAGAGTTTGTGCAAGATCTGTTGTTTATGTTGTTTTGTGGAAATGAAAAGAAAAAAATAAATTAAAACATTTAAATTGTTTTCTTGGTGTGTTTACATACTGGAATTAATACTTTACCCCTTTAACACCCGAGCTTTAGCTCCAACATTGACATCCTTGCAACTACCTTAACTCTTCAACTATTTACATACATTTATTTTATTTTATTTATTTTCAGTAATTCTTTTAAGTTTAAAAGATGCACTTTGAGGATTAAAACTGTTTTCAATAGTTTGTCATTCAATTAAAGATTGTCCTGGTGTGAAATCATATTGATCTGCTCAAAATTAAATTGAAAGTTTTCCAGTTTTTGTAAAATATCCTAAATTAAGCTAAAGATAAGATTAGTCAAAAATAACTAAAAAGTAATTTTGTCAGGGGGGGCTTTGGAGGTTGCCAAACATTTTTGAAGTCCCCCCTTGGAGGCGCCTCTTGTGATGAGAGTAAACAAAGAAAAAATAGACACCAGGACTCTAAAAGCGACAAATACAAGAATAAAATAAATAAATAAATTAAAAAAAATAAAACAAACAGGTGTTTTAGTTACTTCTTATTCATGGCAGCCTCCAAGTTTTACCTAAACGTCGTGTTTTAGCTGCATATCTAAAGAGGGGGAGAGCGGGCAGCTGATTGGTCGGCGCTGACACGTTGTGGGCGGGGACACAGCAGACTGAGCGCGTGTGTGTGGTATGAAGGGCAGGGACTGCGCGATGGAGCGGCCGACCAGCTGACGCGGGGACTACAGCCGTTTTTTTGGGGGGGCTCGCCGTTCCAGCAACCGTCCAGCGAGAGTTCGAATCCGTACCGGCAACTTTGGACGCCGCCGCTGAGGCGCGTGGACGCCATGAACCGGGCAGGTGCGGCAGCAGGTTAATTAGGAGGCGCCTGGCTGGTCTGAGGTCTGGAGGAACTCAGAAGTTGATGGAGCCGAGGCGGTCCGCGGCGTCTGGAGGAGGCGGCGGCGGCGGCGGCTGCGGCGGCCGTGGCAGTCGCAGTCGCTCCTCGTCTGGTTCTCACGCCGTGTCCCAGGGGGAGGACGAGGGGGAGGTTAAAGTTTACGGAGGTGAAGAGGAGAACCGAAAGGAGGACGCAGGAAGGGAGGCATCGCCAGAAGATGAAGAAGGAAAGGAGGAGGAGGAGGAGGAAAAGGTAAACCAACAAACCCCCTGCTTTTATTTAATAAAAATGAGTGACTAAGTGATATTCTAAAAACCAATTAAAGCTGTTTTCATGACGTCACCACTTAAGGAGGATGGACAGGAAACCTGCAGACAAAAGCAGGACTAAAACTTTCCTCTATGATGCAAATTTATTTACCTTCAGGCTTTGGCTGACATTCCTAACTAAGTGCCAAAACTAAGGATGGGTTAAAAAACAACCTTTATTCAGTCTATTTTAACTTGCAAAACGCTAAACATTTATGAAAAAGATGCAAAATTCTTATTTTTTCCAGCAGCTTTGTTGGTAATATTGCAGGAATTCCTCATCTGAATACTGACTCTTGATTTTGTTCAGTTTAAATAATCAGTTGTGTGAAAGATGTTACATAAGCAAAAACATATTTTAAAAAAGGGTAATTCTTTTAGTTGATTCAAAATGTTTGATTCAGTCGTTTAAAAAAAAGGAACATTTTATTGGCACAGGCTTTAAAATTCACCATTTAGAGTATCTTTCTAACATTGAGGTTAATTGTTATTGTTTAACCTCCTACATGCCTGACTTTCTTTCTGATTATCTTAAACTAGTCTTCAGTGTTTTTTCAGTTCAAGGTGAATTTAAATTCCTGAACCCCCTGGAAGAATATTCTTTATATTTATACATACTAATGGGGATCCCTAAATAAACAAACAACTGGTTTTATTGATTCAGGGCAGATGAGTGACATTTTGTAAAAATATGCCTGATTGATATGGGAAATACAGATAGTTACAGTTAAAAAAAACAAAATCTTTTAAAAGGGCTTTATAAGAAATAAATTGGCAAATTGGAGAAGGGCTATAAAAATGTGGCTACTTTAGATTGAACCCCAAACAAACCCCTTGAGGGTTAAATTAAGATAACTTTATATTTGACAATCATATTTGAAGGAATCTTAAGTTCATGAGGTTTTTTTTGTGTTTTATAAGTTTAAACATATAACTTTGTAATTTTTCTCAATTTTCTGATCAATTTGTGAATTAACATCTTAAATAGATATAATTTATGTTTTTGTTTTTATTGCTGAAGTTGCTTGAATGAAATCAAAGAAATCAAAAAGTCGAGGGGTCTAAAGCTGTGTTTACGGCGAGCATGTGGCACAAGTGCGTTGTTGAATGTATGTTTAGCATATGGTGTTCACGCAGCAAATAGGGGCTTCTTCTTTTTTTTTCCTTCTCCTTTTCTGCTGTTTACCACCTACAGCTTGGTGCGAAATGTTGAAGCAGTGGAAATCCCGCAAATCTCTCATTTTTTTTCTGTCACAACTCTATTCCGATACATAAAAGACTTGGTATAGCGTAATTCTGGTTAAATGCAAACCACAATTAATAATTTGTCCTCAGTGATCAATGTTAAAAGAATTAAAAAGGACGCCATCCACGCGTCACTACCGAATCTGATTCCCTGATTGGTGAAAGTTCCACCTGGTTTAACTCTCAGTGCACGATCAATGGCCGCATGTTTGGTATGTAGAGTCTAAAAAAAGTCGTAGAAACTTGTCTAGCAACGTGTGAATTGAGAGTTTGTTCGCAAAACGTTCATATATACCAGTTTACATAGGTTTTCATTGAAAAGTGGTCACTAGAATTTAGATTTTAGCTTTGGAGGCAAAATTAGGATCAGATTTAATCCCCAAAAATAAACAGCGGTGTCATCTGCAAACAAAAAACTCTGTATTGTTTGCTCTTACCCGGACGGCAAAATATTTGTAAGCGGCTCCTCTTCCTCAGCGGGTTTGGTCAGCAGACACCATTTCTACAACTATCCTAAACTTTTCTATGTTTACATATGTTATTCATCATGTTTGTTATCCAAACCCTTTAAAAAAAAAGATTGATAGATGTTTTGTGGCCTGAAAGCTGATTTATAAACAGTTCAAATAAAGAAAAATGTATTTTACGAGGAACATTTTTCATCCTGATCATGTAATTAAACCTCTAAAAGTATATTAATAATAATTACTATAATAAAGGGCTTTTATCACGACTGGCTGAGTCCTAAAGAGAGCAGCCCAAAGGCAAAGAAGATTCTAAGTGCACTAACATTTTTATGTCTTTGTCAAAAAAAACCCTGAAACTAATTAAGGCAAAACGCAGCTAATCACGCCTTCAGATCATCAACACAAACCCACCAGGCTTTTTAAAAAGGAGATTTCCCTGCAGGCAGCGGTGGTCTTAAAATAGTCATTAAGAGAATCAAAGGCCTCTGACACTGCTTTATTCATGAATGTGGAAAACAACAAGCACCACCAAATGACTCTGAGCTTTGCAGCTTGTATAACACTTTACCAGACTGCAGACTGGTTTGACTGGCTCTAATTATCCCAGAGCGGCTCGATGGGACGCGTTTGAGGTTTCCGCCTCCTCTAAGAACAGCAGCGATGGGTTTGTGTGGACCGATTTAATAAACTGGAAAACTTTGAGCTGCATTCATGCAGGAGGAGTGTCTATTCTAACAATATTTTTCTAATTGCTTGTATGTTTCACCCGTTGTGCACCAACAAAAACAAACCTTTTTTTTTTTTACATTTTTTTGAGTATATTCTGATTTACAATGACGTAGGAATGACACAGAAACAAACAGAGATGGGATTCTGTACTATTCATTCGTTAGCTGATGTTGATCTGGTTTTTAAGACCTTTTTCTTTCTTTATTTTTTTTTTAATCTCGTCGTTGCTTTATTTGTGGAGTTATCCTTTTTTCTTGTCTCTACATGTTTGAACTTTGTTATAACATATAATAGAAAAAAGTACTTGGAATTGATTTTGTTTTCAAGCAGTTTTAGGTTCATTGTGAAGTTATTGAGTGAAAAAATGACAAATACCTTCAAGTAAAAAAAGGATATCTTGGGGTTGTACTGATAAACATCGATGTTAGGCATTGCCATAAATAAACACTTTAAAGATAAACTATTAAACTGTAAATTAATAAAAAATGCTACTACTAAGACTGAATGTGATAACTTGCTTTTTTGTTTTATTTTTCATTTAATTCTATTAAACTACTGGTAAAAAAAAAAAGTTTATTTATTTTTAACTTTTTCTGGATTTTAATATCAAAGTAAAAAAAAAAAAGTACCTACTTTTTTTAAGTTTACAAGTAGAGCCACAACGGCCTGCAGTCACTTTTAAAGCAAAAAAAAAAGCACATTTTAGAACTATCAAAAAGGTTATGAAACCATCAGAAAATCAAGTTCTTCCACCATATTTATTGAAATCCAATAGTCAGAAATATGACAATTTTTCGGGATGAGGGGATCAAACTCGTGCGTTCACGTGGCTTTTTCATATTCAGGATGTTTGGGTTTTCCGGAAGAGATCCACGGCTGTGTCCCTCACTAACACCCAAAAGACTATATAGTGCGGGATCATCCAGTGCGCCGATGATTTGGGCATATGCTTTCTACGACCAGAAAAACATATAAAAACATTATAAATGTAAACATTTTACAAAGTCCTGTGTTCTGATTAAGAAAACTTGGATCATTTATAAATCTAATAATTTGCTTATTTTATTTACTTATTTATTTTAAATAAACGAAATGTATTTTGGTCAATATTCTCCAATCTAAGTAGCATCCATGCACACTAGTTGTTTGCAGAGACTTCTGGGAAATATCCAGGGCGCTGGGTCTTGGAATTGAAGGTTGTATCCGAATTCCCTCCCTACTCACTACACTATAAAGTGTGTTTGGCATTTTGTGGAGCTGTCGGAATCCCAAAAATCCAAAATCTAGTGCACTAGAAATTTCCCAGAAGTCTTTGCGAAAAACCAGTGGATCAATGCTAACTGGATTTGCGAATATAGACCACAATGCACTGCGTTTGAACGATTTTTCATA
>JAUDJI010001566.1:0-10274 GCA_037389245.1 Oryzias sinensis
ATACATACATACATACATACATACATACATACATACATACATACATATTTAAATGGAGGCATCCTCAAAATATAGTGTAACATTTTTATGGTTAAGAACAAGTGAGGGGTATCCTAAAACATAATAATCAAAATAATTGTGAAATTTTCAGTTTTGTACTTCATTAGTCATTGCTTAAATAACCATATGTGTAAATGATGTATCTACTTTTTTCTAACAGCTTTTATTTTTTAATCCAGCAGGTCCTGAAGAAACTACCATGGATGAACTCATCTACAAATATTTCACAGATGGTCATACCTCTGATATAATAGTGGATTTACTAGCAACCAAACACAACATTTCAACTAGCCTCAGCACAGTAAAAAGAAGATTAAAAGAAGCAGACTTAACCAAGAGGACTAACTATACTCCAATTATTGCGGTTCAGGCAGCTATTTCAGAGGAGCTTCAGGGACCTGGGAAGCTTTTAGGTTACCGAGCAATGTGGCAGATTCTCAAACAAAAGTACTCATTTACAGTAAGAAGAAGTGATGTGATGAAGCTTATGAGAGAACTTGACCCATCTGGAATAGAGGCTAGATCTAGGAGAAGATTTGCAAGAAGAGCATACCATTCAATGGGACCAAACGAAGTCTGGCATGTCGATGGCTATGACAAACTGAAACCATTTGGAATCGCCATAAGTGGCTGTATTGATGGCTTCTCTCGAAAAATTATGTGGCTCACGTGTGGAAAGTCAAACAATGATCCTAGTGTTATTGCTCAAAATTATATTAAATGTGTAGCTGAATTTGGAGTTTTCCCAGCGCGCCTCCGCACAGACTGTGGGACAGAAAACGGACTGATGGCAGCTCTTCATTGTTCCTTAAGATCAGAGCAAACAGATGACTTCGCTGGAAGCAGAAGTCATATGTATGGCACTTCGACATCAAACCAGCGAATTGAAAGCTGGTGGTCATACTTTCGTCGACAAAGGTTTTTGTCTTGTTTAATTAAGTCATCATTTATACTACACCCATGCCCAAAAGTTTTGAGAATGAGAGAACTGTTATGTGTTCACAAAGTCTGCTGCTTCAGGGGTTTTAGGAGTTTTGTCAGATACCTATCATCTAACAAAACACCTAAAAACCCTGAAGCAGCAGACTTTGTGAACACATAACAGTTCTCTCATTCTAAATTCTGGCCATGGGTGTACATAGTGTGATAATTGTGTTATACCTAGCATTTTTACTGTAAGGGATAATAGGGATGAAGGTAATGCTCAATTTGGATTTGCTAATTAAGTTTACTTCCAAATTTAAGACTATTTTTGTACCCAATAAAAAATATTTTAAACACATCAAAACTCATATATTGAGAATTTAACATGTGGAAGTTACTATGTATACATTGTGTCATCTTATTGGGATTTTTGTTGATTAAAATTTAAGATAGCAGAACTGCATAGCTGGAAAAAAATGCTCCGATTTATATCAACAGGACACAATTTTGGATGGATCTGTTTGGAGATTTGAGGGAGAGCCATCTGTTCAGTGGGAGTCAGGAACACACAAGGTTGCTCCGACACTGCTTTCTGGGTGTGCTACAGAAAGACCTGGATGAATACAAGCACCAATGGAACACTCACATCATCCGTCCTGTTCGACTGTCTAAGTGCCCTTCTGGAAAACCAGATGTGATGTACTACTTACCACACAGGTCCGTATTGCAAACCATGTTTGTAATAACCACAGTTGTATTCTATTACAATGCAGTGCTTTAAGCATGCTTTGTTTTGATTAATTGAACAAGAGTCAGGTGTGCAGCATTTGGGAGGTGAGCGCTGTGATATGCAATCACAGCGCATTCAGCCTTTAGTACTCTGGAGACTGCTCCCGCTGGAGACAGAGACAGAGCTTTGACTGCTGACACTTGATTAATTTGGGCATTTCTTGGATGTTTTTTTTTTTAGATTCAGTGGGATGAACTGTGGATTCACGGTATCCCCACAAACGTTGAGCCAGCTTGAAAGACAAGTGCCAGGACCAGCAAGCTCAGCTGAGGATGACCTACAAGACCTAGAAGAACTGCAGCGGCAAAGTGGTCTGACACCACCGATTGAGTGGAAGTCAGCTGTAGATTACTACATCACCCTAAAAGGCATGGCTGAACTATAATCATCACTTGTGTAAATAACAAACACAGTGGACGGTCAAAACATTTTATTTTCATCTATTACCCATTGGCACACAGAAACACTGGAACATTTTTAAATAGGAATATAAAATACAGAACAAAAAACACTTGTTTAATACCTAAAATCTTTGAAAAAGCAAAATAAATTTCCCCTTCCTGAACAAAACCACTCTTGTCTTTCTTTTTTTGTTTGCTTTGCAATTTTTTTAGACTTTTTCAGACTGTTTAAAAACATCCAAATCCAGGGGAATTCTTAATCCCAAAGTTCATGTTTGTTTTAAACGTGTCATAGTCATTCAAGAGAGGCAGCTTCAAAGTGTTGGCACATGTATTCGCCATGGGGAACATTGAACTGCCAATAAATTCAAGGTGTGGCTTAGGATCCATGCCAGCAGGAGGGATGCATGGCACACCTGTGGCAAACATTCAGATTTCCTCCAGGGTCACAGAGCTGTCATCTTCTAAAAGTAGTAAACATAAACAAATTTATTGTAAAATGTGTTTTTTTAAAAAGACAATTGGGATTATTTTAAATTTAATATTAACTAACCTTCACAGTCCAAAAGGTAGTCTGCCCAGAAACTTCTTGCTGTGTTCTCCAGAATGCGCATGTTGCTGCCGAGAGGACTGAGCTGGGGTTCAAAAAGCTCTTCCATGTCCATAGCAGATAACCGGACATTTGAATGGCAGAGAACAGGGGCCAGGACCTCAGGGTGCTGTTGGAGTGCTGCTAGAAACTGCAAGCTTTCAAGTCCATCTTTAAACCTAAAATGTAATAATACAGTGCATTTTAAGCAACATGTTTTTATTTTTTCTATAATTTCAATAAAATGCCATACCTTTGAATTGCTGTGCAGTTCCTGTCATTTATGTACCACTTAAGGTACTCATTCACGACAGTGTGTTTTTCCTCCACTGAGACAACACGTTTTAAACATCCTGCAGTCTGCAACATGGTGCTATGCTGGACAATCAGGTCTTGCAGGATTTCCAACGTGGAAGCATCTTCAATCTAAAAGCGGAATATGTGTCGCTCATTTCAAGTTCAAGGATATGTATGTATGTATGTATGTATGTATGTATGTATGTGTGTGTGTGTGTGTGTTTGTGTGTATGTATGTATGTATGTATGTATGTATGTATGTATGTGTGTATGTATGTGTGTGAAGTTTTATTGTTCAGGATTATATTATGTTAAACAGTAAATGTTTTGGTTGTCCTAATACTTTTTATTAAAGAAAAATTTAGAACACAACACAAAAAAATACAATACTTTATATAATTACTTAAGTATACCTTCGGATTGAAGACTTCTTAAACACTGGATATTTCTGCCACAAGAGCCACAGTAGGAGAGGACCCTCTCAAGGTTTATCCCACAATATGGACAAAACATTATCTGATAAAAACAGAAACGGAGAAGAATAGGTGATTATATTTTGGTTGCAATTTTTGGATTTCACTAAGGAAACTTGAGAACACGCGCGCGCACGCACGCACACCCAACACACACACACACACACACACACTTGACCGCATGATTGACGGCAACCACGGCTATGTCGTTGGCACGTTTCCTTCTCCCAAGAATAAAGCACTGGTCGCATCGATAGATTAAGAAATGTCTGAGCAAAAAGGACCTTAATAATATTCATAACAATAATCAAACCACATTTAGAAGACTATCTCGCTCTTTGCCGTAGCTTTCTTTGTTTACATTCATGATGGAACTGTATTTCTTAGAGGTCGTTTACGGTATTTTAGAAAGTTCAGCGCGTATCAAAATGATTTATTTAGACCGAAAGTGGGCCGTGTGTACACGTTTGTTATCTGATAAGGTTTTTTTTCCCTTTGATCTGATCAAAGATATGCACATGTAACTGCGTAGAGTCTCAGGCTGCGGCAGCCATGAGCCATCGCGGGATCCACGGTGAAAAGACTACAAACCTCGAATGTGCAAAATCTCTTTAAGAACAACTCACAGTTAAAACATTTCTAATAGCCCATATCAGTAGTTAATACATTATCGTAATAATAAATGATTGTTTTACTTACTTCTGAAGAGTTTAACAATCCTCACCGCTGCTAGCTTCTCTTGTGGATGAAACGTGCTCCCTCCGAGGCTGACTGTGAAGTTACTTTCTGTTAGGTAGTTAGCCGCTAGGGCCGGTGGAAATTTCAGAATAAAAGCACTTCCATTGCAGCTTTACTTCCGGTGAAAGTGTCAGAATAAAACCACGTCAATTTTAGCTTAACTTCCGGTGGAAATTTCAGAATAAAAGCACATCCTTTTCAGCTTAACTTCCGGTGGAAATTTCAGAATAAAAGCTTTACTTCCGTTGTGAGTTAATGTGTTGTGTTGCGAGTTAATGTGTTGTGTTGCGAGTTAATGTGTTGTGTTGCGAGTTAATGTGTTGTGTTGNGTTAATGTGTTGTGTTGCGAGTTAATGTGTTGTGTTGCGAGTTAATGTGTTGTGTTGTGAGTTAATGTGTTGTGTTGTGAGTTAATGTGTTGTGTTGTGAGTTAATTTGTTGTGTGTAAAGTTAATGTGTTGTGTGAAAAGTTAATGTGTTGTGTGTAAAGTTAATGTGTTGTGTGTAAAGTTAATGTGTTGTGTTGTGACCCTTCTGGGCCACCGTAGATAATGAAGATTCGTCAGCATAGTCATGCTACATTATTATTATTATACTAAATTTTGTTAGAAAGTCAACCGCTATTTTATTTCTTATAGTTTTAAAAATTTAATAGAGATATGAATCATAACATGTCCAATATGCTATGCACAATAGCTCTGAAGATCCTAAAGCTTCTGTCACCAAACTTCCTGTACTGACTAATCATGACCTTATTTTCCTACTACAATAAAGACTATGCAAAAAAATTCTAGCATCTTCAAAACTATTGAGGATTTTTGAACAAATCTGATCCATTTATAAACATGAAAAATTCCTAAAAATAAACAAAGTGAACTTTTGACATATTCTTTATTTTAGTATGACAATAATGTCATGTCAAGTTACTGCGAACTTTGGTCATGATTCATATGTATTAAAATTTCCCACCCCGCTGCTTGACATGCAAATTTCAGCCAATTAGATAAACCAGAAAGGTTCATGCCCCCAAGTGACAAAAACGCCCCCTTAACACTGAGCGTAAATCCAGGTGAGGGCGCAAAGGAGAATTGACCGCGCAAGATCACTGCTCAGTTAGGATTGCAGCCGTTCAGTTGTAAAATACGGGGTCGCTTGGTTAGAATTGCGCCAGCATGGTTTTAAGGTTCACTCACTCAATTTCTAAATACACCCGCTTAGTTGTCTTTACGCCCTTTCAATTAATGGCAGATATGTAATCCCATACCTTTGACCCACATGTTCTGGACCTGCCCTAAATTGCACCAGTTTTGGCAGGAAATTTTTCACTGGTTTTCAGATTTATACAAGCGCACCTTGGTACCTGATCCCAAATTAGCTCTGTTTGGAAATAGTTCATCCCTTTTGTGCCTCAATTCCTCTGAACAAATAGCAATTGTTTATGGAATGGTGACTGCCAAAAAAATCATATTAACATTATCGAAATCTGACTCTGTGCCTCTTTTCCCTTTTTGGATAATTTGACTAAGTATAAAAAGGTTACAACCCGCCCACAACAGATTTAATTGTGCCATTTTTTAGTTAGTGGGACGTAATGAATTGGTTGAACGAATTTTAACCCAATTACTTGTTACCAATTGAAGTAATTCATTTAAGTTGGATAAGTTATATACAGTCAGGACCATAAATATTTGGACAAAGACACATTTTTTCTAATTGTGTTTCTGTACATTTCCAAAGTGAATTTTAAATGAAACAACTCAGATGCCATTGAAGTGCAGACTTTCAGCTTTTATTCCATGGGTTGAACGAAAAGATTACATAAAAAATGGGAAAAACTAAAGCATTTTTTAAACACAATCCCTTCATCATTTCATGGACTCCTAAGTAATTGGACAAATGAAATAACTGAAAACAAAATGGTCATTACTAATATTTGGTTGAAAAGCCTTTGTTGGCAATAACAGCCTGAAGTCTTGAACTCATGGACATCACCAGATGCTAGTTTTCTCTTTCTGAATGCTCTGCCAGGCCTTTACTGCAGCAGCTTTCAGTTGCTGTTTGTTTGTGGGCCTTTCTGTCTGAAGTTTAGTCTTCAACAAGTGAAATCCTGCTCAATTGGGTTAAGATCAGGTGACTGACTTGGCCATTCAAGAATATTCCACTTCTTTGCTTTAATAAACTCCTGCGTTGCTTTGGCTGTATGTTTTGGGTCGTTGTCCATCTGTATTATGAAACTATGTATTATGGATCTGTGCAGACAGTTTGTCTCTGAACACCTCAAAATTCATTGGGCTGCTTCTGTCCTGTGTCACGTCATCAATAAACACTAGTGTCCCAGTGCCACTAGCAGCCATGCAGACCCAGACCATCACACTGCCTCCACCGTGTTTTACTGATGATGTTGTGTGCTTTCTCCACGACTTCTCCACGACTTCTCCATACTTTTCTCTTGCCATCATTCTGGTAGAGGTTGATTTTGGTTTCATCTGTCCAAAGAATGTTTTTCCAGAACTGTGCTGGCTTTTTTAGATGCTTTTTAGCAAAGTCCAATCTAGCCTTCCTATTCTTGAGGCTTATGAGTGGCTTGCATCTTGCAGTGTAGCCTCTGTTTCTACTTTCATGCAGTCTTCTTTTGATGGTAGACTATCAATATCCATATTGATCCGCCTACCTCCTGGATAGTGTTGTTCACTTGGTTGGCTGTTGTGAACGGGTTCCTCTTCACCATGGAAATGATTCTGCCATCATCCACCACTGTTGTCTTCCGTAGACGTCCAGGTCTTTTTGCGTTGCTGAGTTCACCAGTTCTTTCTTTCTTTCTCAGGATGTACCACACTGTTGATTTTACCACTCCTAATACTGTAGCAATTTCTGGCATGTATTTTTTCTGTTTTCCCAGCTTTATAATGGCTCCTTTCACCTGAATGGAGAGGACTTTGACCGCATGTTGTCTGTTCACAGCAAAATCTTCCAAATGCAAGCACGTGTCCTCTAATCAACTCCAGGCCTTTTATCTGCTTCACTCAAGATGACATAACAAGGGAATTGTCCACATCTGCCCATGCAATAGCATGGAAGTCAATTGTCCAATTACTTACCAGCCCATGAAATGAAGGGATTGTGTTTAAAAAATGCTTTAGTTTTTCATATTTTTATGGAATCTTTTTGTTCAACCTATGGAATAAAAGCTGAAAGTCTGCACTTCAATGGCATCTGAGTTGTTTGATTTAAAATTCACTGTGGTAATGTACAGAAACACGATTAGAAAGAATGTGTCTCTGTCCAAATATTTATGGTCCTGTGTATATGCGTCACAATGAAAATAGAAATGAGCTAGAAACTCATGCGTTAACTTTGTCCGTTCTTTTTCTCCAGAAACTACTTTTTTGATGGACGTATAATCTTCATACACCGTCACAAAAATCTCAGACTCTGTCTCACTGAAGTACAGCGCTCTCTTTTTTTCTCCACACGTGTTTCCATGGTTACTCCGGAAATCGGCGATCCTTTGAGAATGTCTTTATGTACGTGCTGTGCACGTGCATTAACCCAGGGTTACCAAGTCGAGCGTAATTACGCCAACTCATATCCGGTCTTTTGGAACCGACATACCCAGAATAAGCAAGTTCAGGCGGATTTCAGCCAGAGTTCAGGGTTTAAGTCAGGGTAGTTTAAATTTGCTTCCTGGAATACCCCCCTGCAGAGACTTCAAAAGCAGCTCTAAAACACAGACCCTCTCTTGGACCTAAATTCACAAGATCTTTTATAAGACATGGCCCCTCCCCTCGGCCAGGTGTTTCCTCTTTAGGTTAATGACTGAATTTTGGTCAGGCCTTACAAAGGCCAACCAAACCCAGAGTTTGAGTCCTTTGACCCAGGAAGTGAAACTTAAAAGGTAGAAAAGTCAGCAAAAGGAGGAGACCGGCTGGGATGGCGGACTAAGCGGACGTCTCTCGCTAAGCTCTAACCTTTTGCCCCGATCTGCAAGGTAATTGTCAGAATTTGAAAACTGAGAGAGAACGGTTTGACTGGAGAACAGGCACGTTGACTTTATCTTCGTTTTGGAAAAAAACATCTTGGAGAGTTCACCCTTTTTGCTTAAATGGGGACAAAGAAAACAAGTCAGAAGCAAGCTCCAACTTTGCAGCCGTTGGCCATGATGTGCGAGCATGACTATTCCCACATGGACGTTGCTTCTAGTGTGAAAAGGAAACCACCACCTACTCCCACAAAGTCTAAGGGACCACCTTTGAAGGTGAAAACGGGACAGGAGTCTACTTCGAGATCTGAAGATGCTGTTTTGGCTGCAATTGAAAGGCTAACGCCCAAAATAGAAGATTTTGGAAGTCAGCTACGTGAAAACACTGTAATGGTGGCAAACATCTCCCGGCTCATTGAGATGAACGCGGCTGAAATAAAAGACTGCAAAACGAAGATCGCAACGTTGGAAAGAGAAATCCCAAGGATAGTGAAAGAGAACCTAGAACTGAAGGAAAAAGTTGCAGATCTGGAAAGATACAAACAAAGATGGAACTTGAAAATTCATGGACTGAAAGAAAAAGATGACGAGAACATCAGGGAACATGTGGTTGGAATACTGTCCAAAATCGCACCACAGTGGGAAGACGTGATGGATACGACGGTGGACACGGTTCATCGACTGGGGAGGAGGGAGGAAGGAAGACATCGTCAGGTGATCCTGCAGTTTTTCACGAGGCGCCATAGAGATGCTTTCTGGAAGATCACCAAGAACTGCCAGACTTGCAAAGACCTGGGGATCCGCTTCAAGGAGGACTTCAGTAAAGCAGACCGAGAAGCTCGAGCGGCCGTCTGGCCCAAGATGGAGCGGGCCCGAGCAGAAGGGAAGAACGTCTATTACAGGGGCCATGTACATCAACGGGACTAGAGTCACTATGGAGTGAAATATTAACAAGGAGGTGACCTACCTATTTTGCATTAAAGAGTTCATATCGTTTTGTTTAAATTGTTTTTTATTATAGTTATTCTAAGTTTTAACTTTTAAGTCATTTTGTTTACATAATAAAGCAGATCTAAGTTAAGTATTTTATCCTTTATTTTTACATTTGACCTTTTTCTTAACAAAAGTATTTTTTCTAAGATGCGAAAGGTTTTAATTAATATGGTTATATAATTTGTTATAACAATTTATATTGTTTTCCAGTGAAACATTTTCATAAAAATCATCATATAATGGTAAAATTCTCAGTTTCATATTTAGTACATAGTTAGGGGCGCAGCTAACCCTTAATTTAAGACACCAGCTTCTTTTATCTTAAATTTTTCTCTTTTTTTTTGTTGTTTACATCCTTCTGTGTTTTATTTTATGTCTTTAAGTTCTGTGTGGTCTTTCATTTCACTAAATACTAGGGGTATTAGGGATTCTGTTGAAAGAAAATCACTTTTTTTATTTTGCAAAAACCAAAAAGTTCAATGTTGTTGCCTACAAGTAACTCACTCCAACGAGACTGATGAAAAGTTTTGGGCCAATCAGTGGGGAGATAAAATCCTTTTCTGTCCGGTTTTATTTGCACCTTAAACATGTAGGGCCCTTGGTAGGGGGGGTGCTTGGACATCACTGCCAGCAAGCAGCAGATGTCCTCCTAGCACCCTACCCGCCAATTTTAACTGCACCTTAGACATTTAGGGCCCCTTGGTGGGGAGGGTGAGGGGACGTCACTGTGAGTAATCAGGAGATGTCCCCTTAGTGCCCTACCCGCCAATTTTAACTGCACCCCCCTTAGTACATACACCCCTCCCCCCTCAATATATACATCCCAACATAAACACACACACATGCACACACACACTCTCTCAAACACACATACACGCACACACATTTTGCAAGGAAGGTGGGACCTAGGACCATCTGTCCCCTGCCTCTTCCCTGGTGGGGGGTACGGGCCCCTTTGCAACGGCGGCCGTGTCCCCGGGGTGCCGGCTTCCTGGGCCCGGCGGTGCTCTCTCCGCGCGGTGGGGGGGTT
>JAUDJI010001567.1:0-10273 GCA_037389245.1 Oryzias sinensis
TAATTGAATTAATTTGAATGAAAGTAAAATAATTGTCTGATAACTACGTGTTATTTTTAAACTGACTAAACAAAAAAATGATTTATCTTAACTGAAGCAAATAAATTAGTTAGATCAAAGTAATAAAAGTTTCTCTTTCCAACATCCATATGTGGTCTTATCATCCTCTCATGGTGGAACAAGTATTATCTGGGCTTCTTCATCCACTAAATCATCTTTAAATGGACACGCCATGCTGCTTCACCTCTCTGAAAACAAACTAACCTTCAACTAAACCTGCTCCAGACCAGGTTATGTTCAGAGCATCAGTTGCCATGGCAACTTGACCTACCCTGAAACGTACCTCCATTTCTGGAAACGAAAGCTGAGGTTATCAACTTCCTTAGCCTCAAACTTACCGTGGGAGCTAGCATAACCTACTTTCTGGAATACCCCCCAGCAACATTATATAAAAAAAGAGAAGAACATCTGCAAAGAAACCTGCTTTTTTTTTACAAAGTAAATTAAATTTGAACAAAAATAAATAAGTAAAAAATACACACCAAAAAAACACTGTTAATGAACAAAAAACTAACAACTGAAAACAACAAGTGCAGCAATGAGTAAATGAATAAATGACTGAATGAATAAACACCCGTGGGAGTGTCACTGCAGCACTGTTGTACAGTCTGATGGCTGTGGGGAGGAATGACCTGCAGTAGCTCCTTCTTGCACTGTGGGGGAAACAGGCTTGTGCTAAAGGAGCTGGTCAGTGCCTCTACAGTTTGGTGCAGGGGGTGGGAGGGGTTATCCATGATGGATGTTAGCTTAGCCAACATTCTCCTGTCCGCCACCTCCTCCATGGACTTCAGTGTGCAGCCCAGGACAGAGCCGGCCTTCTTAACCAGTTAGTTCAGCCTCTTCAAGTCTCTGCCTGCACTGCCCCCCGCCCAGCACACAACTCCATAAAGGACCACTGAGGCCACCACAGAGTCAGAAAAGGTCATGAGAAGCTGTTTGCACACGCCAAACGACCTCAGTCTCCTCAGCAGGTGAAGGCGACTCTGGGGAGAGCACAGTCCCTTGAGGTGCCCCCGTGCTGCAGACCCCCACATCAGACACACAGTCATGCAGCCTCACAAACTGTGGTCTGTCTGTGAGGTGGCTGATGGTCCAAGCAGCCAGATGTTGGTCCACACCTGCAACCTCCAGCTTCCTCCTCAGCAGTGATGGCTGGATGGTGTTGAAAGCACTGGAGAAATCCAAAAACATGACTCTCACAGGGCCCCCAGGGGACTCCAGGAGAGACAGGGCCCGATGCTGCAGGTAGATGATGGCGTCATCCACCCCGATGCCTGGTCGATATGCAAACTGCAGCGGGTCCAGTGCTGAGCTCACCTGGGTGCGGAGGGGGCTGAGGATGATCCTTAAGATGTGTTTCAGACCTCTCCACACATCACAGATGTTGTTCTGTTCCAGGCGTTGCTGGAGCTTCTTTCTGTAGCAGTTTTTGCACCTTCTGATCTTATATTTCAGGTCCCTCTGTACTCTGCACAGCTCCTCCTTGTCTCCAGGGACAAAAGAAAGTCCTCTTCTTTTCATTTAGGAGGGACTTCAGCTCAGGAGTGACCCAGGGCTGATTGATGGAAAAACACTTCATTGTTGTTTTCTTTGGTACTGTGTTTTCCACACAAAAATTAACATAATCTGTGATGCATATAGCTGACTATATGCAGACTATTTCCTCTCTAGTTGAAGTATCTGTCAACAGTGAAACATCTATTCTCCAGTATCTGAAACATGGTTCCTGCCCCAAATAAAGTGTCATCAATACTGTGCTGTGATCTGAGATTGTAATAGATTCCATCACACAGCTTTTAACGCTATGTGGAATATGTTTAGGTTCACAATGTAAGTCAGGGAAAACAACGAATAAACTCTTTAACAAAAACCTGAATTTATTTTCAGTCCGACATTGTACCTGAACTGTATTAATGCCTGACCCCCAATAACCCTGGGACATGGAGTGGTGACTAGAACTTTCTGTGATATACAGCCTTTGTTTTGCAATAAAGACCATTAGTACACCAACATGTGAAAAAGGCCTTGGTGAGTGTGATGCACTCAAATAAAACAAAATGGAGCAACCCCCCCCCCCCCCCCATCAACATTCTTTCCAATGATTTGTGACAACTGAAAATGTTCTTGATGAAATATTTACCTTCAATATTTTCTCCTTACCTTCTGCCCATTTTTATCTTACCCTTAAATGTTTTTAGGTGATTGTTCATCTTATTCAGATTTCTTCCTCTTCGGCCACAGCTTTCAGATCTGTTATGGACAGTGTGTCGTTTTCGCTCCTCTTCCTGTTAAAGCTCCCTTCTTCTGCAAATCTCTAACGATTACCTGGACCCCCAGTTTCTCCAGAGTCTCAGAGGCGCTGGTCAAAGTGGCAAAGGTTTTCTCTCCGGATCCAACTTGATTTTACGCCGTGCTGGATACAAACACTTGGCCTGTCTGTTCTTCTGTTTCAGCTTCTTCACAACAGTGTGCACCTTCGTAGCTCCGGCGAGTAATCCTGATCGAAAAAGATCCTTCTGTCCTGAATCGCAACTTTTCCTTGCCTCCACAGTAGTCAAAACAAGCGTAAAGCTGAGCACACCGTTGCTCTTTTTCTCTTGTCATTTTATTTTGAAACCCCTTGTTTGTTTGCAAGTCCAGTCTTCAAAGGTGCACTCATTGTGGGCTTCTTTAGATCAACCTATTGGCAGGTATTTTAATAACTAAAATTGTCACTTTTCTAACTCTTTCGACGGAGCTTCGTGTCTAGGCTGCTACCCTCATCATGACGTCACCGGAAGCCTACTACTTTCATTTATAATAGTGTGTTCATAATGAACATAACAATGTAATTCTATTATTGAAATACACAAGTGATGATTTCTCATTTAAATAATTAAATGTAATATTTGAAGATTTTCATATTTAGAATTTTGATGTAAAACGTTTGTGTTTTCGAGAGAAAAACGTTAACATTTATTTGGTAAACGTTACTGTCATAGCTACAGAACTACGGAGACCCAGACGCTGAGAACCCGGAAAAAGACACAGTGCAGAGGGGCGTGACGATGAGGCGGATTTAATAATCAGGTCAGAAGAGAAACACAGTTCCAGGAGGTTTGGAAGGCAAGATGCAGATTTCTGTGGCGTCACTGGTGGATCCGCCCGTAGGGTCCGGAGTCAGCAGCGTAGGAGGAGACTCGAGAGGTTGGCGGTTCGGCAGAGGCTCGTGGTTGGTTCGGATGAAACAGTTCAGACGAAGATTCCTGACAGCGGCTGCAGGCAACCACTCGTGGCTGGGGTAACCTGACGACAGGTAGGACAAAAATACGTTAGGCGTCGGTTTGGAACAAGATAGTGAAAGATGAACTTGACGAGAAGGCTAAGGATGCACCATCAGGGGCAACGGACTAGCGATGGATACTGGTCCAGGGGCTCCTTAAGTAAGCAGGCGGTGATGATGAAGTGAGTGGTTGCAGCTGGGCTGAATCGGAAGCCAAGCGGAGAGGAGAGGGGGAGGAGTCTGACAGAGGCACCATGACAGTTACCATATAAAGGGTAACGTTTTACATTACCATTTTTTTTTGGTAACGTCTATTTATATGATCATGTACATCCAGATGCCCGAGGTGGCTGGGACGTCTGGTATGGATGGCTGCTGGACGCTTTCCTGGGGAGGAGTTCAGGGCATGTCACACTGGGCAGAGGCCCGGGAAAGACCGAGGACACGCTGGAGAGACCACATCTCTCGGCTGGCCTGGGAACGCCTTGGAGTCCCCCCAAAGGAACTGGCTGAGGAAAGGGAAGTCTGGGCATCTTTGCTTGGACCATTGCCCCTACGACTCGGATGAGCGATGGATGGATGGATGGATGGATGGATGGATGGATGGATGGATGGATACCCATTGGCAGTGTTCCTTAAGACATATTTCCAATAAACTGCAGCCACAAACTAAACAGATAATCAAGACATTTAGTTGTTAGTATATTTATTTATTATGAAGTCATGGCGTATACTTGGTAAATGGCATATACTTATATAGCGCTTTTCTTACTTACAAGGACAAAGCGCTTTACATTCACAGTCCCATTCACCCAGTCACACACACATTCCCACTGGTGGCGGCTCCGGTGCCAAACACAGGCGCCTGTCTACCACCAGAGGCAAGGTGGGATTCAATGTCTTGCCCAAGGCCACTTCAACTGAGTTCAAGGCGGGAGTTGAACCTGCAATCTTACGATCATGGGTCGACAGCCCTACCGCTGTACCACGGCCGCCCACAATTTTGAATATTAGGCCACAACCACGCTTCAGAATTCTCTTAAAACATTTTACATCAAATCTTATTTCTCAGGAAACCAGTGATTATGTAGAAATATGTTGTTAGTTTGATTACATGAAATCTGTTTATCTAGAAACAGAAACACTCATACATGATTACAGTTTTATTACTACTGCATCTTTATCCATACATGCCCTTTGTTTTTTAGAAAAAAATGCGACAAAATTTGTCTAAACCAATTCATCCAGGTCTTTGTCTGCAATGCTGGGCTGAACAATTTCTTGGATCTTTTTAGTTTCCTCTGGGTCAAAAGCAAGCAGAATGCCCTTCAGCCCACCTTCAATTTCTTTCATTCTGGTTTCTGTATTTTTCTCCAACTCTTTCTTGTTGCTTAGGACCAATTTTAGGATGTTGTCTTGAGCTTCTTTGCAGGAGTTCTGCAGTTTTTGGCGCTCTTGGAGGAACTCTGGCTTGTCCTTATCCATAGACATAAGCTTACCCAGGCTGCTCACTCCGTCCATCAGGTATTTGTTGGACACTTCACAGTAGGTCCCTGAGATCATATGGACCAGGCTGGCGATGTTGGAGGCTTGAGAGGCCTGGTTGTACAGCAGGTCTTTGGTAAAGAGCTTAGAATTGTAGGACAGTGTTTGTACATGTTCAGCCCTCTGCCCAAACTTTTTCCTGGTTTTTGAAAGACTGGTTTTCACAATATTGGCCACCATCTGGAAGAAGCGCACCATCTTCTCCCACTGCTTTTTCCCTTGGTACATGGCATCCATACCTTTGATCAGCATTTTGATTGCTTTGTCAAAGTCAATCTCTTTAAAATAGCGGATATGCATGTCCGCCAGGATGTCAGTCAGCTCTTTCAGGGTTCTCTCCATGTACTTCTTAGCCTTGTTATATTCTTCTCTGCATAGCTTCAGCTGTTCTCGGCTCTGCTCGATGCGTAAACATGCATTCTCTGATGCTTGCTGCTCGGCAGACTGTTGTCCAGCATTCGCCTGTGCTTTGGCCAGCATTGGAGGTGTGGGAGCAATAGCTGGAACTCCACACTTCATTTTACTCTCAGTGTCAAACTGCATAGCATCTTGATGCAGCTTCTTTGCTTCTTTAATCAGCTTTTCTGTTGTTTTCTTATCCCATTTCTGATCTGGAGAATACTTAGACAGCTGTTCACAGATGGCAATGCCATCATTGAACAGAGACAGAGCTTTGGCTTTTACTTTGCTCTCTGGGGCATTTGCTATATCCTTAGAGATCTTTTCAAACCATTGTTTGATAAATTCAGACTTGCTCTCGTTTTTCTGGTCATACAGCTCTTTCCCATTTTTCTCTACTTCATTCATGTAACTTAGGATTGCTTTTGTTAGAATAAGAATCTGTGAAGACTTGCTGTAGATCTCTATGACTGAGACTAAGTCCACCGTTTCAGTCTTGGATTGTGGTCCACCCTCTGGTTGTGCCAAATTTTCAGCGGTGGCAGCCATTGCAGGCAATCCTGACTCAAACTTTGCTGGGTCCTGCCTGGCCAATGTAAAAACTGCACTACCCATCGTAGAGATTGTCTGTGTCAGTGTATGAGCCATATCCATGGCAACCAATTCCATCCCTGTAGGGAGGGAGTTCATTGATGATTTGAACTCTTCTTCTGCTTCTTCAACCTGCTTTTTCATGGCCTCCATTGCTTCAGTATATTTTTCATTTAGCTCTCTTGCACTCTGTTCTCTCAATTTATTTTGCTTCATTTTATTCTTAACCTTTTCCAGGTCTTCTCCATAAATGTGTTCAGCATTAATGCAGGCTTCCAGCAGCTCCTGGATTAAACAGATGACATCATTATATTTCTTTTCTACACCATCTGCTAGCTCCACACAGTCATTTGCCATGGTGAGGATGCTTTTCAACTCGTTTGGAAAAAGTTTTTCAATCATTTCATCAGATCCATGATAGAGGATTTTCACTGCATCCTTCATGTGTTCCGGAACAGAGGCAGTGTGAATGCGGATTTGATCCATATTCTTATGGGCGATGTTGAAAGCCTGCCAGCCTGAGCCACAGACTTGCATAACACCAGCCCTGAAGGATTCTGGGTACTTTATGTGCTTGAATCCATCTTTTGGGGGGTTCTTGTTCATGGAGAAGTCTGGGCCTGAGGAGAACAAGACTAACTCCCCCATGATGGCGATGGAGAGGGGAGCAGGAGTCAGAAACTCCTCCCAGTTTGCGTTTGGCTGCATCAGCATCTGGGTAGTTTTCCGCATGTCTGCAGCAGTGGTCAGATCATTGGTGACCTTTGCAATTTGGGAATCCATTTCCTTTAAAAAAAAAGAATCATAAGAAAAAGGTCAAATTACAAAATGGCTGCCATTCTTACAAACAAAAGCTAGAGGTCAATATTCTTTTTCTTATGTGGATAAGAAAAAATGAAAGACCCCCCCCCAAAAATTTTTTTTTAGAGATAATCACATCCAAAGAATCCAAGTTGGCAGCATGTTCTTTTTATCTCTTAAGTGTCTGTGGGTTTTTTTGTTGTTGCTGTTTTTGAAAAGTTAAATTATTTTTAATTGAATTTCTTTAAATCTTTTTAAACCAATATTTATGGATTGTATGAAAACCAAATGAATCTATGAATGATGTTCAAATTTTACCACTGCATCCTCCTTGAGCTAACTGGTTTGAACTTGATGCTGCATGATGAGCTAAGAGGCCTGAATCTGCAACATCCTCTTGAAGCTAACAAACCTGAACCTGTTCTTGTAACATCCCACTGGAGCTAACTAACCGGATTCTGCACTTTGCACCTGTGAAGCTTGTTTTCATTGTGAGCTCTGTACTGTTCACTTCTGATAAGTGTTGACATTTGTGGATGATGGCATTACTTCTGTTGTGTCATGGTGCCTCTGTCAGCTCTCCTCTCCCTCCCCTCTCTGCTTGGTCCCTGATTCAACTCAGCTGTGTCCACTCAACTTATCATGCCTCCAGAGCTTCATAAGGAGATCCAGGACCAGTATTCATCGCCAGTTCGTTGCCCCAGATGGTGCTTAGTCTGGTCGTCTTAGTAATTGTAGTTCCCATGTTTTTGCTCTCATCTAATTTGCCTTCTGTCGTCAGGATTACCAAGCCACGAGTGGACGCCTGAGTCTCCAGACTACCCGAGCAATATTACCTCATGGAACCTCCAGCCATATCATGAGCCATTGCAGAACCTCCAGCCACGCCACGAGCCATCGCAGAACCTCCAGCCTCGCCAAGCCAAACTCCACATCAAGCTCCGCCACAGAACTAACCACACAGGAGACAATAAAATCCATTACTTACTTCATCACTTTCCTGTGTCTTCCTTCTGGGTTCCAGCGTCTGGGTCCGTCTAGGCTAGCAAGTCATGGCAGAACTGGCCAAACACCAGACCCAGCTGACCAAAAAGGGCTCCGCCATACTGTATCGCAACAAGGAGCGTTTATGGAACTACACTCCAACGCCATCTCTCGGGTTATTACTGTTCAAGAGGATCTTATCTCACGGATCAATGGTATCTCACGAACTCTAAATGAAATAACGAGTCCATCATTTAACTCCACAGTTCCTGCTCATCTCCCATCTTCCGGCAATACCTCCACTTCAGCTTCCGGTTCCGCCAACTCTACTGAAACCTTCCGCCTCCAACCTGAACCATTTTTTTGGGGACGTCAAAGCCTGTGGAGGCTTCCTATTACAGTGTCAACTTATCTTCCAACAAGCACCCAGGTACTATCACTCTGATCTCAGCAAAATCACGTTAATCATAAACTCACTCAGGAATAAAGCTCTACGATGGGCTCAAGCATTCAGTACTGCTAATCCCATTCCACATGTACATGTACGTTATGATCACTTCATTAATGAATTTTGGCAAATTTTTGATCAGCCACGCAAGCAGGAGGAAGCTACTCGACGCCTTCTGAACCTAAAACAACGCAAGCGATTGGTCAGTGACCACTCCATAGACTTTCGTATCCCAGCAGTAGAAGCTGGTTGGCCTGATTTAGCCTTAAAGGCCATTTTCTACCAATCTCTAAATGAAAATATCAAAGATCATCTATGCTTTCAACCCGAAGCTATCACGTTTGAAGCTATCTCGTCTCTGCAGCCCTTAGGTCAGATATTCGTCTAAGAGAGCGTCAAAATGAACGTCATCAAAATACCCGTAACTCAGCTAACAGTCCTAATACCTCAGTCAATTCTCCTAGACCCGAGATTGTTTCCTCACACAAAGCCATGGAAGAACCAATGCAGATTGGTCACTCAAAGTTATCGGCAGAAGAGCGACGAAGACGCAGAGACGAGGGTTTCTGTTTTTACTGTGGATTCCAAGGACATTTAGTCTCTCAGTGCTCCCTGCGATTAAACTCCAGAGCCCCCCCTTCTAGAAGACAGGCCGCGGGGGGTTAGATCAGCTAATGCTAATGCTGTCTGTCTACCGGGCAGCCAGCTGCCCGAATGTTGGCATGACAAGCAGAAGAGCTCCACGGTGGAGCTAGTAGCTATGTCCGGTGAATCGTGTGGCAAAGCAGCAAGCCTAGGTATCATAAATCTTATGATATTTTTCTTATATTCATTGAGACAATAACAAATTGATCATTCTTGTTTTTCTTTTTCCTTTCTTGCATGAATGTGGGTCACAGAGACACGAAAGTTACCGCTGAAAGCAGCTTTTGCGGCCGAACGGAGACCATATCCTGTTAGGATTATGAGCTCCTCCCACTCCTACCGGGGAATAATCGCCTCACCTGTTTCCAGTCTCCTCATCAACCTTCAGCCTATTTATGGACTCCTCACCTTCCAGCCGATGTCAGTCCGTCTGCTCTCAGCGGTAGAGTACTGACCTATGCTAAACTCTAGACCTTGTCAAAACCATTTTTATGCTTATGCTCATGCCTATGCCAAGAATCCTAATCTACTGTTAATCTGTTTCCTTCAGACATTGCCTCCAGCATCCTACACACCTTTGGTCTCATCTGCCGTCCAGGATCCAGCCACCTAAGCCACCACCACTGGGACTGATTAAAAACTCTTTTCCACCAACCATCTCTGTTCTGTCCTGCTTCTGGGTCCAGCCTCGTAAACTCTAACATATCCGTGTTTAGGAATGACTTATGACGTGAATAATTACTGTGTTCGCACAAATTAATTATTTTGTTTGCACGAGTTAATAATTTCGAGGGAACGAAATATTATCTTGTGGGTAGAGAATATTATTTTGTGGGAACGGAATAGTATTTCCTGCGAACAAGATATTAATTTGTGGGAACAAGATATTAATCTTTGGGAATGAGATATATTTTAATTTTTTAATGTCTGGGCACGGGCTCCGTAGTATAGCACGAACTGCAGAGTGGCAGAAACTACGATTTTTCACACGACATTTTCTTCTTTTGAAGTAAAAAAGCGTCTCGTTACGGCAACTTTGTTATCTGTGCTGGATTATGGTGATATTCTGTATATGAATGTCTTGTCTTCATGTGTCCAAACAGTTGTGACCTGTACTGAGGAGTACAATGGCCGTCTCTGGCCACTAGGAGGCAGGACATTGGTGCAGTTTAATTTACAAGGCCTTGCTTGGATTACTGCCTCCCTAAATGTGTTCCCTAATCAAAATCGTCGCCCAAAGCACCTTTGACCTTTGACCCCATTTTTTTGGCGTTTTGACGCGTTTTTTTGATGTTTTGGACCTTTTTGAGTGTTCGACCCTCGTAGCAGTTACAATATGGTCCTTGCACTCTGTGAGTGCTGCGGGCCATAATAATAATAAAGAGCTGTTTGACAACTGCCCTTTAACCCTTGTGCTATCCTAGGCACTTAAACGTTGGGAGTTGGGTCATCTAGACCCACTAGACAGTGCTCTGAACCTTTTTTCTTCAATGATTTGTGATCTTCACTGGTGTCCATGGATTACATGAAATCTTTCC
>JAUDJI010001568.1:0-10267 GCA_037389245.1 Oryzias sinensis
ATCTCTAAACATCCTCCGTGTCTTCAATGCAATGTAATGAGACACACACAGACGGAAATGGGAAGGTATCTGCTGTGAATCCAACTATTGTTCACATCCGTGTTTATGAAGCTTATGAAGTTCGGTAGGCGAAGCAGCAATCCGTGTTTATGAATGACTTATGACATAATTATTTCGTTCACACAAATTAATTAATTCGTGGGAACGGGATATTATTTTGTGGGAACAAGATACTATTTCATTTGCACAACTTAATTATTTTGTGGTAATGAGGCATATTTTATTTTTTCCATGTCAGGACACGGGCTCCGTAAAATCCACAACTGTTTGGAAATGTTTCTCTGAGGCATCAGAATTATTGATTTCCTCTTTGCGTATCATACAAACATTATTGCATTTGTAGCCCGCTGCCCCACTGCTGCTGAAAACAAACTGATGAAAGCAGCTGTAATCCGTTTTCCACAATTAAATACAATAACCACTAAATGCTGTAGTCATAGAAACACGTATGGAACTTGGTTGGAACTTTCCTCATAAGACTTCGTGCTTTAATGTGACAAGTCATGGATCTGTGATCTGCTGAGGCGTTGAGGCAAAGGCTGTGAAGCTCTGTGGTAATCATCTGCATTTTCTTCATAATTCTCTGTACATTTTCAATAATAATTTGTGCAGTGCATCATTTATTCAATCTTTGGTTGATAAGATTTTGTCGTTGTCGGGCCACCTGAATTTTGCTATATGTGAGTTATTCCCCACGGTCATCCGTTCATCTTCTTTTCTTGTTCTGAGTAGTTCAGTCATGGACCTCTGTGTTTCTTGTTCTGGATGTTCCTGTTTTGTGTTTCTGGTGTCTCCCTCTCGATGCTTGGAGTGGTTTTGTTATGACAATGACTGTTTTGGGTCTTCGGTCTTTATCCACTCGTTTTCTATGGCTGCATCTCCGTTGGTTTTGGGGGAAATTTATGAAGACTGGTTCATGAATGTCCGGCCGCCGAAAATTCAAGATGTTATACCCAAATCCAGAGCTCTAACGGTCCTTTAACAGATTATTTGGTTCTGAGAAAATTCAACTGTGGAGATTATTACAAAGGTTGTTTCAAGTAGTGCGATAATAAATAGTTAATGCGTCATCGGTTTACTTGGTGTAGTGTTTAAATAACTTTACATTACGAGCTAATTTGATCCTGGGTGTAGAAACTATATCACTGACGCCGTCTAGCTTCAGTTCTAAGAATTAAAAAAAAATTGTGTCCGCAAGCCAATCCTCAGTCTGCCTGTTTTCAAGCAGATTACTCTCAAATAAGAATATCTCCATTTAGAGACTTGTTGTCATCCGCCTCTAAATGCATGAGGTTCAGCCCAGATTAAATACTATCAAAACCTATGATCCCTCATCAATCTCAAATTGTTCTTCATTTGCAGTTTTCAGCCACCCCTTTGCCAATTAATATTTAAGTTATCTGTGCTCTTGTTGTCCACCTATTTGAGAACCGCTGATATCAAGTACAAAGCATCAAATCCAGCCAAGCTGCCGTCCATTGCTACGTGAGATGGCGACCTTCCTCATCTACGTAATCTCCTTGGTCCTTGGATAACCTGCTATTCGCCTGCTCCTCGATGGCCTTCTGAAAGTGCGTCCTTCCGGAAATGCAAAAGGTTACTTCTCTCTTAACATAGATACATATAAAAAAATTTTAGTGTTAAGATTATGTGCAGGTTCCATATTTCACTGTTGATTCTTGTTGGAATCTGTGCTTCTGATGGCTTTCTATGTTGCAATGAATACATAATAGAACCTTCTCTTTAAACTCACTACTTGATTTAACCTTCTCAGAATTGTTCTTTAAAAGCACTGTTATTCCCTTTATCTCAAGCATTCTAAACTTATCAGTTCTGAATTATTTATATATTCTTTGCCAAGACTAATACTACTTTTTCTTTATCCATGCATCGCTTCCTGAGCCTGCGACCCCCTACTCCCCGGTCAGCAATTCCATTTCATGCAGAAGATGTAAAACCCTCAACAAAGTCAGCTGGCTTCCAAGTTCCACAGTCTCTGCTCGTCCTGCAGCTTCCCTGCAGATCGTTGCCCCTGCTCTCCCTGATCTGGAGCTGCAACAACGACTGCACTCCACGTACCTATTCCTGCACTGAAAGTGATGGGGCGGTGAACCTCCTCCCCGTTTCAATGAGATTTCTTACTTGAATCAACCAATATGTTAGTATCAGAATGGAATACAAATTCTTGGATTATAGATGTTTGAAACTATATTGCCAGGTGGAAGTCTGAATTTTAGGATGTTCTTAAGCTGTATTACAGTATGCAATGGAGCTCGAAATTGGAGGTTAGTTAAGCTTGTATCATAGTATGTCATAGTATGTAAGCATCGAAATTATAGCTGTTAAGCTCGTTCATAGTACAGATGGAAACTTCTAAATTATGGATGTTATTTAAGCTTTTATCATATTATGCCAGTCGAAGCTTCCGATTGGATGTTAAGCTTCGTGTCCTCTTTTCAGGTTGGTGCTAGAGCAGGAACACAAAACTAAACTTACAGAGAGCAAAACATGAGTACATAGCAGGACGGAAGCGATGATAAAGACGTTACGGACATTACATGAGAAACATTAATGGACCAGCACAAGAGGAAGGCAGAGACAAGACTTAAATACAAACAGGAATGACAAGATACAGGTGAACATGATCAGGGCAGATTGGGACAGAGGAAGTAAAACTCAAGAACATGCGAAAACAGGAAACCTTTCAAAATAAAACAGGAAACAGAACTCAAACATGACAAAAGCAAGATGGAAAGCAAAAACCAACACAAAGAAACCCAAACCATGACCGAAAATCAATTAAAAAAATACTAACCTCCCTAGACTAACATAAACAGGAGAAAACATGTGAAAGAAAATGGCAGTTTATCTCTACAGCTTCACTTATACAAAACTACTCTAAATAAAAGTCTACACAGAGTGAGCCTGAAGACAAAACCACAAAGTACTACAAAGTATTACCAAGTGCAACACATAACAAAACCCGTGGAGAAGAGCACCAAGCTGCAGTGGAGACAGGTTGCAGCAAAGCTCCCTTCTCGCAGGCTGGAGCTCCACATGCTGCTCGTAAAGGCTGCCTCCATCAGCTTGGGTCAAATGGAAGCCAATATGGCATTTCATGACTGCCATTAATGGAACGAGTGAGCGAACCTCACAACCGTGCAAGCACAATTCTAACCAAGCATCCTCGCATTATATAACTGCACGGTTACAATCCTAACTGAGCGGCTATCCTGCGTACTCGCTGGGTTTGTGCGCAGTGTTCAGGGGGCGTTTTGTCTCTTGGGGGCGGTAACTTTTCTGGTTGACCTGATTGGCTGAAATTTGCATGTCAAGGCAGCTGGGCGGGACTTTCATTTTTTAGAGCTGGGGTGGCTAACATGCGGCTCTCTGCCTTTTATCATATTTTCTATATACAGTACTTTCACAACCATAAGGCAAACACAAAAGTCTTAAATTTTGTCCAAAATGTATGGAGAACCCTACGGTGCGGCCCTAATATGTTGTTGTGTGACTTTAGTGGAGAGACTGTGAGAAAGGACAGCATGAGAACTGTAGGAGGGAAGTGAGGGCGCGAAAGAAGACCCCACCCCCTCGCCCCCAATAGTACAAAGGTGCAGGTATGTGTATGATACAGAACAACATCGTTTTTGAAACCCTGAAAAGGCCGTCTGCAAAGAGACACGATTATGAAGCCCAGTTTAAACTGTAAGCTATCAGCTACACAGAAGAATCTGGAAATCGAGCAGCTGCCAGAGAATTCAAGTGAATCCATGACTCGCAAGTGGAGGAAGCTGGAATACAAACTCCGACAAGACAAGAAGACGCAGCTGAGTTTCCGCGGACACAAAGCGAGGTGGCCCGAGTTGGAAGATGAACTGGAGCCCAGCAACTGGCCGGCGGATTACAACGAAAAGCTGTCCGTCTTCCGCTCCTTTTACTGGGATGCAGCGCTGGATGAGTTACCCCACAATCTGTGAATGGATTGCAGATGCTTGGACTAACGTGTCTGCTTGCACTGTTCTTTGAGCTTTTGCAAAAGACAGCATCTTTCATGAGAAGCCGCCCTGCAACAAGTCGGACTCTGACGATGATGAAAGTGAACCTTGGCGTGTTTGGTAGAAATTTAGCCAAGCTGTTTATTTCAGATACAGAAGATGAGGACTTTGATGGATTTTTGGATGCTGATTGATTACTAAACAAATGAAAAATAAATCACAACCAACACAGTTTTGCTTCCGCTGTCTTTTTAAAACACACACCAGCATGCATTTTTTACCGGTATGTTTTTACGTTAAATACAGAAAAAACACCCATAACTGAAACCGTGCCGTTTAATCAAGTGCTGTTGTATTGTAAGGAGAGGGGTGTGTTGTTGAAAATAATATGGCCTTAACTGTGTGTTTGTGTGGATGTCTTGGCAGGTTCAATGCTTGGTGTGGCTCTTTGACTATCACAGTTATTACGTCTCTTTGTGTCAAACTTGTTCGTCACCCCTGTTTTAGAGGCTTGGGTCATCTAGACCCACTAGACAGTGCGCTGAACCTTTTTTCTTCAATAATTTGTGATCTTCACTGGTGTCCATGGATTACATGAAATCTTTCCACCTTTATCCACCTTTGTCATGGTAGAGAGAACACGTCAAAGTATGGGTAGTATAAAGGGTCATCTATGACAGCACAAGGGTTAATAGCGTAATAAAGTTGGATGTAACGTGGATTAAAACGTTAAGTAATGACACAAGACCAAGGTTTTTTTGTGCTGTAAGTTTTTCCCATGTGAAAATCACTGAATTTATGTATTCGTTACCGTTTTAATCCACGTTACATCTGCCATTTTTTTTCTATTAAAGCCTCTAAAAAGAATAAAGTCCCACCCCGTTGCATCGCCAGTTCCCGAATACACTCGCTCAGTTCAATTGATGGCAGACATGAAGCGCCATAAACCACACCTTCTCAGCACCATGAAAATAATCGGACTATTAACAAAGATCCACAAAAGTACAAACATTTGTGTAGACACAAAACAGAACAAAAAGAAAAACTCAACTAAATACGGCCGCTGCCACAACAAGCAGTGCACGTCTTCATGCCTGGGTTCATGAGATCATTCTGAGACTCCCAGTGAGGAGCAGCAGCTGCATATGACTGACTGCAGCGTTCAGGGGTCATTCTGACTTTCTGTGACCCACTTTGAAGACTTTCTGTCCCACACTGTGGCTGGAAAAGCTGCTGCAGCGTCTTTCCCTGGTGAGAGGGGGGGTTTATTACAGCAGGGGACATTTAGAGTTTTAAATTCTGACTTCCCCTGGTTCTGGTATATGTTTAATTTAATGTTTTTTGAAGATTTGCAACATTTTCATTGAAGGCTTTTATGTTGTTTTTATGTTCTGCTGTTTTTCCTTTTATTTTTTACTAATCCCAAAAAGGAACAGAACCGTGACTCTAAAACCATGACACTAACCCTAAATTTTGTTACCCACTGTACCCCTAAAGTCCAGTGAAGGAGAATTCACAGAACACTGGTCCTTCCTGCATTCACATCAGTACAGTTTCAGCACTGCAAAGGTGAAGTGAAGGCGTGCATGAACAAAAGACAAACTGGAGTGTTTAGGTTTTGTTAGAAAACTTCTGCTTTCTGTTGTTTCATTATTAGGGGTATGTATTGGCAAGAGTCTGGCGAAACGATACGTATCCCGATACGCACCCTGCGATACGATACATATCCCGATATTTTACCTAAACATGTTTTCTTTCTGTTTTTTTAAATATGACTTTGAAAAAACTCCACCTGAATTTTAATGTCTTCCACTGTAATAAAATGGTCAAATTCGTTTTAATGATCACAATCTTAAACACTGCAATTGTATCTCATATATAAGTTGAGTTTACCAAAGCAAATTCATAGTGCTTTAATTTGGGTAAGTTAAAATATAGAAAGGGAACAGTCAACATTGTCTGATTTAAAAAAAAATATATATATTTTTAGCTGCACGGTGGTGCAGTGGTTAGCACTCTTGCCTCACAGCAAGAAGGCCCCCGGTTCAAGTCCTGGCTGGGGGACATGAAAAACACAATATCAATGGGGGACCTTTCTGTGTGGAGTTTGCATGTTCTCCCCGTGTATGCGTGGGTTTTCTCCGGGATCTCCGGCTTCCTCCCACCGTCCAAAAACATGCTTCATAGGTTGATTGGCAACTCTAAATTGCCCATAGGTGTGAGTGTGAGTGTGAGAGTGAATGGATGTATGATTGAAGATATTCTACCCTGCGACAGACTGGCGACCAGTCCAGGTCATCCCTTGCCTATGCCCAAGTGGCCGGGATAGGCTCCGGCAACCCCGTGACCCCAAAAGGGAAAAACGGTCAAGAAGATGAATGAATGAATGAATATATATATTTTTCAGTGTAAGAAAAAACAAAAAATGATTGAGCCTTAACCAATAAGTTTCTATTGGGGAAATAAAATGCTGTTTATTTTCAGCATTAATGTATCTTCTCTAGTGCTTTTGAACAGTTCAGGAGCCTGAATGGTGCTTTAAAAATAAAGGGTGGGGGATACAAACTGATTCTTTCCAGAAACAAAGTGTGATGATGAGGCAGCATGGCAGAACGAAGGAAAGTTGCTTTAATGTGACAAAAAAAGGTGCTTTGTTTACATATGTGCTCTGTTGCACCTTTGCAGCCAGCCTTCTCACACACAGGAATTAAACTGGTAACGCTGATAACCACATTGTCTGCCTTTTTCAGAGCATTGTACACATCCCTCTGATCCATCAGGTCGCTAAACTAGAATCCATTGGTTCGAGGTTCTGCAGGACTTTAACCCGCTTTGCTAGCATGTTAGCAGATGCTAAGCGCATTAGCCTATTAGCTGCTGCCGTGCTTCATTGTCTATCTTATTTATCTGAGCTGCTAAAAAGCACAGCAATCAACGTTTCATATCTTACTGGCAGCAACATGGCTCAGAGTTTCTGTTTGGTATCCATTTCAAGTAAAAACGAAGTATTTCATGTCTCATAACAACAGAACAAGCTGCCTCTGGCGGCAGTCTTTTGTCGTCTTGTGCAGAGCAGAGCTGCTCAAAGAGGCACCGTGTTCTCTGCTGCCAACCAGTGTTGCCAGATTGGGCGGTTTTCCGCCCAATTGGGCGGTTTTGGTTCTAAATTTGCGGGTAAAAATGGCTTTGGGCGGGTATGCATAATTTGGGCGGTTTTAGGGTCTGTTCGGCGGGTTTTTTCCACTCATGAATATATAATAGCGGACTACGTTAGGCTGGCTGGCTGTTGAAGTCTTATGTTTTGAAGCTCCGTGAACGCACCACGTAGAGACGCTTAATGGGTTCTGTCATCTAACCTGTTGTTGGGGGTTTGCCGCCCCTCCTCTTAGAAGTTGCGTTCTTTAAAGCTGACACCGCGGTCGCGTGTGGGCGGAACTACGAGCCAACGTTATGGTCTGATCGCTGCATGTCTGTGTGTATCGATGTGTGATCGGAGTTACCGCTCCGCCATGGAGGGGCGGGGAGGAATGCACAACATAGGTCTCTGCCACCACACCAGAAACCCGGTCCGGTTAGTAGGAGTAGGCTGCGTGCATCCAACTCAAAAGATGACTTGGAGCGGGGAAGAGCATGTTGGGAGTCTGGCTGTACCAGACATTTAAGACGCGATTGTCCATATGTGCTGTTAAACTAACAGGGGCGTGCACAGAGGACCCAATGCCCGCCCTTACCTGCGAGAGGAATGCGGCCTTTAAAAGCTTAATGGGTGGATCTGGCTATCTCAAGGCAAAAATAGGTGGGTTTGACTGTCATGCACTCATAGATACGGGGGCATCACGCTCTGTTATATCGAAGAGCATGTGGTTAGTTATCACTAATGGTGGGACTGACTTGGGAAACTATGTTGGGAAAGCCACCACAATAAATGGAGGACAATTAGTTGTTTTGGGGTCTTGGCAGACTGTGTGTGAGCTTACAACACTTACCCTACCCGTCGAGTTTTTGGTGTCTGAGCTAACAGCAGATGAGATACTGTTGGGTTTTGATTTTTTAGCAAAACATAGTGCCATTGTCGATTTGGGGAAGAACGTTTGTCAGATTAAGGGAAAATGTTTTCCTTTAGTCCCCTCAAACCCGTCTCCGGCAGCCAAAGTTGTGGTCATACAGTCAGACGCCACAGTGCCCCCACGTAGTGAGGCCATTGTGTGTGGTCAGGTGCAAAATGAGATGGGGGATTATGCCTCGGGAATGTTGGAACCCTCAGATTCTCTAGCCAAACATTGTGACCTGCTAGTTGCTCGTGTAGTCTGGCGCGTCGAACAGTGTACCTTGCCTATTCGTGTCATTAATGTGACCAGCGACCCACTTATACTAAAGAGTGGGATGAAAGTTGGCACGCTGCACACCGACATTGTAATAGAAGAAGGTGACGATGGAAAAGATCTTGGGGATGGCCAGCAGCTTTGGACTGTTTCTGCACTCATGCAGCAGTTCGGCCTGGAGGATAGAGGATTTTCCGAGGAACAGCTAAAATCTGTGTGACAGCTGTTGTTCCATCATCGTTCAGTGTTTAGTTGTGGGGAACATGATTTGGGGAGGACTCATTTGACAATGCATGAAATCAACACGGGTAATGCAAAACCTATCAAAATGCACCCGCGAAGAGTACCTTTGCACCTGCAACAGGAGGTGGCGGAAAATCTGAAGCAAATGCTGGCCAATGACATAATCCAGCCATCTTGCAGTCCATGGGCAGCACCTGTGGTTCTGGTAAAGAAAAAGGGTGGTGGAATTAGATTTTGTGTGGATTACAGGAAGCTAAACGAGGTGACCCGAAAGGATGCATATCCCCTTCCTAGGATTGAGGACGCCTTGGATAGCCTTAGCCAGGCATGTTGGTTTTCCACCTTGGATTTAGCTAGTGGCTATTGGCAGGTGGAGATGCACCCTGACCATCGTCATAAAACTGCATTTGCTACTCGCCAAGGGCTATTTGAATTTAATGTCCTCAGTTTTGGGTTGTGTAATGCACCTAGCACATTTCAACGGCTGATGGATTTAATTCTTGCTGATTTGCAGTGGACCACATGCTTGGTTTATTTGGATGACATCATAGTGTTTGGCCGGTCATTCCAGGAACACTTGGGCCGCCTTGGGGGGGTCTTGGAGAAACTGAAGCAGGCCAACCTCAAGGTTAAACCTTCTAAGTGTGACTTGTTTTCTACTCAAGTGCAATATCTGGGCCATGTCATATCCTCTAATGGGGTGATGCCTGATCCCTCTAAGGTAGAGGCGGTTAGGGGTTGGCCGGTGCCCAGTAATGTGGTGGAAGTGCAGAGTTTTCTGGGGCTGGCATCATATTACAGGCGCTTTGTTAGAGGTTTTGCAGATATTGCGAGGCCGTTGCATCAACTTGCTGAGAAGGGGAAACGATTTCAATGGAGTGACGCGTGTCAGAAGGCGTTTGACCAGTTGAAAATTAGTCTCACAACAGCCCCAGTTCTGGCTTATCCTGATCCTAAGAAACGATTTATCTTGGATACGGATGCCAGTGATTTAGGCATTGGGGCAGTGCTGTCACAAGAGGAAGGTGGACTGGAGAAAGTTGTTGCGTACGCCAGTCGTGCTCTGTCTAAACAGGAGCGTCAGTATGCGACCACCAAGAAAGAGCTATTGAGTATGGTGACATTTACCAGACATTTTAAGCATTATTTGTTGGGGAAGGAGTTAATTTTGCGCACCGATCATAATTCTCTTCGCTGGCTGCACAACTTTCAGGATTTGGAGGGTCAATTAGCTCGATGGATGGAGCAGCTGGCCAACTTTGAATACAAAATTGTTCATCGGGCAGGCCGGTTACACAGTAATGCTGACGCACTTTCTCGGTTGCCAGGCTGTGTTAAGCACACTCAAACAGAAGCAAAGAAATCTGGTTTAGTGAACGTTAACGTGTGTGCTATATTACAGGAAAATCAATCCCCTGAGCCTGAGGATGTGACGGCAATGGACGAGATTGGAGAAGCCCAGAAGGCAGATGTAGAATTGTCACAGTTAATTCACTGTAAAGCAGAAGCTGCAGAGTTGTTGCCGGATGTTCCGGAGTTGCAGAAGTATGCCCCTGTGTGGCACCAACTGCAAGTGCAGAAGTCTAGGTTGGTGAGAATACCCCCTGATAATTCTGATGCTGCTGCTTGCGTTCAGGTTGTTCT
>JAUDJI010001569.1:0-10265 GCA_037389245.1 Oryzias sinensis
ACCCTACAAAAATGTGTTGACAAAAATAAAAATGAATGGAAAAACTGTCCAAACACCAGGGGGAGGCAGATCCTGCAGGAGGCCACAGTCCTCTCTTGGTCTTCCTGAGCCACCAAAGTCCACTCAAAGGTGCAGCAGGTTAGTCCTTAAAACAGCCACCTGCAATATAAAAATAGATCCTGCCAGCATCCACGTACTTTGAAGAAGACCCAGCCAAACTTTATGTTGCTTTGGGGTGCCACAAGACAGGAGGGCGGTACTCACACTCCGGCAGAGCTCCTTGCCCTGCCTCTGAGGATATGTCGCTTTGTAGCTCCCTTTTGCTGGGGAAAACCCACTCAGCTGGTTACACCACCGGCTCCAGTGTCATCTGCTTCTGCTGTCTGCCTCTGTCGTCACCCACAGCCGACGTCTCTCCTCTTCCTCCTCTCACTGCCAGTTCTTAAATAGGGTGGCCAATTTGCTGATTGGATGCACCTGGGTGTCCAGTCTCAGGTGTGTCCAGTCTGGGATTTAATGTCAGTGAGGTGGAACAACAGTAAAAAAAACACAAAGAAGCATGCAACTAAGGCCGGCTTTACACTGCAGATCTTGATGCTCATATCCGATTTTCTGACTATATCCTAATTTTTTGACGACCCGCTTACATCATCTTTTAAAAGTGACCCGTATCTGATTTTTGCATTTACACTATACAATGCTGAAACTATCAAACGTAGACGTTCTGAGGACTACGTAGCAGCATTTCCGCCCTCCGTGGACCTTTTTCGGACTTTTGTGATTGTGGTTGTCATGGAGGCAACGCAGCGACGGAAGGAGGCGTTGCATTGGGCGCTCCTGAGGGGATGCACGGGGGAGGAAAAATTAGGGCTGGTCGGCCGTCTCATGTTCTCTCTCCGAGTTTTGAATGAGGAAATGTTTGCAGACATGTTTGCAGACGTGCTGTACTGTACTGTTTCTTTTCCGTTCTGAACCCTCAGCCTCACCCAAAGACTCCAAAACTTTTGGGGGAGACACCTTATTTTTAATTTACGGTTCTCCGACAGTCCCCCGCTCCGCGCTCACAGGAGAGAGGGGGGCTCTCTCCTTACACACACACACACACACACACACGCAAGCACGCGTGCGCGCGCTCACACACACATGGTCCCCATCATACACGCCCCCAAAGAAATAAACGGCTTCTAGCCTGGTCCATAGCAACGGTGTCCCGCTTGATTAGTTACCGTTTGCATCCGGACCGGACATAACAGCGGTTTCCAACTACGGTCTGAAGCCTGAGGCTTAAAGGAAACACGCTGACAGCAAAATCAGTGCACAAAAAGCACCTTAATAAGTCATGTGATCTCAGTTGGTGGTGTCCTGAATTGACGTCACTGACGTACGACTCGCATTTAATGGGGAATATCCGATTTGTCTGCTTACATGGCACACGCAAATGCACGTATCCGATTTGTTTCCGATTTATTTCCACATATGAGAGAGGCCTGAATCCGATCTGAGAAAAACGGAATCCATGCACTTTTGTCCTGCTTACACGTTCACCGATCATATCCGATCTGTGCCATGTGGGAGGAAAAAATCGGAATTGGATCACTTGAACAATGCAGTGTAAAGGCGGCCTAAAACACCTAAAAGGGTTCCACCTCACAACAACAAAGGTGGATAAAGGTGGAAAGATTTCATGTAATCCATGGACACCAGTGAAGATCACAAATCATTGAAGAAAAAAGGTTCAGAGCACTGTATAGTGGGTCTAGATGACCCAACTCCCAGTGCCTAGGATAGCACAAGGGTCAAACAATGTACGTTACCCAGATATTGCTTTCGAGGATTTTCGAGGATATCTTTTCAGATAATTTCCAACTTCAGTCAGATCAACAGGAAATTTCAGAAGTTGACACACCTTTTTGGAGTTTGGTTGCAGATCGGAGAACAACCTGGTCAGTGCCACAGGCTTAAGAGAAAGGTGTTGAAGAGTTATCTCCCTCCAACAGTCAATAACAAACATTGACTTTTGGACAAGCTCTTTGTGTGCCATCTCATTCAGTATTGTAGGAAAAGTCTCAGCTGGGATTCGTCTTCTGCAACCATAGCTGTCCAGAACTTCCACAAGGTCATCCCCCCAGTCAACTGCAGAAATTTCACTCAATGCTTGCATCAACACTTCACGTTCTTGATTGCTCACAAACTGCAGAAAAGGAGCTTTAAGATCAGTGTATACACAATCAAAAAGCACTTGTTCAATGAAGGGAAAAGCAAGTTTGTTTGAGAAATATTGGCAATCCAGGGAACCTTTCAAAAGAATTCTGGCAATTGCTTTCCATGTTTCGGCAGTGAAATCATGTCGAATGAATGGCACTTTAACTGTTGCACCTAAAGTGCAATGTTCATTAAACCCATGCCAGAAGCAGCTCAGAACATCTCTCAATACTCCAGATCCACTTCCTCCTTCTTCTGTGTTGTCTGGAAGACTGCGTTTCACTACCAGTTCTCTGTTTAAAATTGCAGCATCAGACAAAGCAATCAAATCATGCAAGGTGTTGCTGAGATTTATTGTGATTTTTGTAGCATCTCGAGGACTAGTTGGGCTTGGGGGGAAAAGAAAATCTTCATAAACCAGTGTGTCATTTTCATCTACCTCCCCATTATAAACAGGACCAAATGTGATTTCTGAATCAACAGAAATGTCAAGGGCAGGATGGATATCCAGGTCAACCACAGCCTCTTCCCCATCTGCTTGATGGACTTCATTGTCACCACGTGCTTCAATAATAGTCACTTCAGGTGTTTCTCTGACTTGATGGGCAGCTTTGGCTTTGGTAGAAATGTAAAAACGTAACATTGCCAGCCTTGCTGCTTCATACATATTTCCAATAGACAGGCCAGTCTCATCATTAAGGCAATTCTGTTTGAAGTCCCAAACTTCAAACTCAAAATCAGACTCTGGTCCTTTAAGAGATATTCTACCAGGAAAAAAAAGTATTTTTCCTTCTTTATGTGTATTATGTGTATGTGTATTAATGTGAATCCTGCCTCTGTTGCCATTTGAATTTTTCTGGTACCACCTCATTGTACTGCCTTGTACTTGTTGCCTGTTCATATGCCCACTGAAATGGGACAATTGTGATTAATCAGGTGAATCCGATCTGACAATTAAAGCGCAGCTGAGAGAAAATAGTTCACTTCAAAGAGTCAATCATCTATTCTGCAGAACTACATACCGTACACGATGACGTCACGTTCAAGCTTCCAGTTCCAAACCCCTGACCTGTCAAATAAATAAACTGTGCCCTGTAATGTTTCTAGCGGCGCCGACAGGCATGGCGTTAGCTTCGCTAATGTGGGTGCTAATAGGGTTTAAAAATAGTCAGCACATTGCTGCGGTTCTCTGTTCCGCGAAAAACAAACGGCGGTTGCCGTGGAGACGCAATGCTACTCTGGGGTGACCCCCCCAAGCTTTATTTACACTCGCGCAGATACAAAATAAAAAAAAACTGCATGGTGTTGTATTGTAAATGATATGAAAGGGGATGATTCAGTAACTGGGCACCGTTGTATGCAGTGTCAGCCAATGAGATAGAAAAAAAAAAGAGAAGATGTAACATGACGAGAAGGCGGAAAACTGAATGTTATTGTAATGGAGTGTAATAATCGGTGGGTATCACCTAGTTACAAAACACGTCACGACAATCTGTAATTTAGAATAACCTACAACTTAAAACTCAGTAAAACTGTTGTTTGTGCTCCACATATTAACCGTGATACATTAGCAGCATTCTGCACATTATAAAAATGACTTCATATCCGTGTGGACGTCTGATAGCTGTTGCAGAATGCTAGCATAGCCTGCTGTCCTTTCATTTACAACATCCAGCTTAAAACAATTTCTTGTTTTACTTACCTTTTCCTCGTCCATAAGGGAAATTCCCTCCTCCAGTAGGCCTCGAGCACGCAAAAAGTCAGTTACAGACGACATTTTTGATGGTCTCCTGAGTCTTGCAGTTCCTCGAAATCTGCACTGCCTGTGCTGAAGGAAGTGGCTCACATGCTCCTATAATTCTAAGATTAAAGTCAGAATTCTGAGATTAAAGTCAGAATTCTGAGATCAAAGTCAGAATTTTTTGTGACCTTTTTTTTTCTTCTTCTTTCTCCATGGCCCTAATCCTCTTCCGTACTTTGCAACACTAAAATTAAATTATATTAAAAAAATTGTAAAAAACAACAAAACACATTCACTTTCAAGCAAACAACTTAAATAAACAGTGCAATTAAAAAACAAAATACAGAGTATGTGACATAACCTCCTTTACAGCTGAAATGAAAATGCACAAGGTTTTAGTTTAATGAATTTTACATATGTCAGGGTAATTTATAATTTCAGGGGCACAATCTGAACTTTTAGCTTGAAGCACTTTTTTTTAAATTATTATTTTTTGATACATTCTGATAATTCCATTTGAGAGGAGACATCCTGAAATAATGATGTTAAGATTCTGTTTCTGTGTCACTTTTCATAGCTTACTGGACACCATACGTAAAAAGTGGCTTAACTTACCTCTCTCCCCTGTTCATGTCCCCCCTCCTTTTTATTACAATTTCCAGCTCTTATCTTTGAATTGAACGAAGCAGGGAGCTTGTGGCCTGCTAATTGTAGTCTCTATGTCACACCTACAAGCTTTTTCTACTGCTTTTTTTGTCTGCGCTTGGTTCACTACAATGTGAAATACTCAGAAACTCAACTTAAAAATTAAATTTCTTTACATAGATTTATCATTGGAAAAAATGACAAGAACATGTTAATACCAAAATATTTTTTACTGGGATGGATCTTTACCATGCAGCAAAAGACATTTCTATAATTGCATTTACTAACATAGAGCCCACTTAATAAATCTGCAGTTTTTGAAATATCTGTAAACAATCCTTTTTTATAACGACAAATATTTTCAAAATGTAGTCTTTGTCTTCTGCAGCAAAGACTTGCTTCTATAAAAAAAACAAAATTGATTGAAGTCCTTTTGCATAAAAATATAGAAGTCTAACATGCCGATAATCTCTTTAACTGTCACAAGAACAGGCAGATGGCTGGATCCAAATACAGCCGGTTTATTAACTCAGCCAAAAGTCCACAAAGCTAAATTAGGATTAGGCAAGAGTTGATAACAGGCATGAGATCATCAGAGGAGACACAGGTGGATCAAAATCTAGAGGAGGGGCAGACGGTCAGGGCCAGCTATAACACTCAGTAACAAAGGCAGTGTGGCACAAACAATACTTCACATTGAGCTCAGCTCAATGCAGTGCTTAAGTATGCTGTGGCATCCAGAAAGTGTGGCTAGAACTCTGGAGATGGTTCCTGCTGGTGACCAGAGGGAACAGAGACAGAGCTCTGACTTCTGACACAAAGATTAATTTCTAACTACATCTACAATTTGTTGTAGCTGTTGTTAAGTAAATAGTGGTTCTGGATTCTGGAACCCTTTTTTGTTGGCATATTTAGGCTTATGATTGTTTTGCTCCTTCACTTTTATGAAATCCTAGTCTGGGTTTCTTTCTGATCTTGCTGTTTAAAATTATATTTGCCCTTTTGTCTTGATGACCTTCCGCAGCTGTGCAGTGTATGTGAAACTGCAGCATAATACAGCCACAGACTGTTTGAAGTGCTTGTCATTGCTTGGGGAGAAGGATTTCTCTTCCAAGTCAACACATCCCTGAAGAGTCTCCAGTATTCCGTCACGGGGGAGTCGTCAGGCCTCGCCTGGCAATGTTCTCACATATTTCCAGCACAGTAAGTGTGTTTATGTTTGTTTGCAGCCAAATCGGGAGTGAATCTCAGAAGAGCTCCTTAATGGCACTTGTGTACTAATAGCGGAATGGTTTAAAAGCCTCTGCTGCTACTTCCATGCGAGTCTGCAGGGGGCACTCTGATGAAGCAGAGTGAGGGCTGTTTATTCAATATCGACAAATCATTTAGTTTCTGTGGTAATTCACATCATCTTGAAGAAAAGCACGAGAAGCATGCAGAATAAATGTAATATTGTCTCAAAGTAAGCTTAGGTTGGAGAAACCAAACTGTTGCTGTATAGTAAAACAAACATGAGGCCAATTTCTTTTGCCAAAATTAAATATTTTTTAAAGACTCACTATGATGAAATTCATATTTTGAGTGTTTTTAACATGTTCTTGTGCATTTTTTCTCATAATGGAGGAGACTTAAATTAAAATTAAGTTTAAAAATGCATTTCTGCAGATTTCTTTATTCAAATTGTTGTGAATCAGGAGCAGACGTAAAAATGCTGTTTGAAAAAGATCATATATAGTAACGTGGAAAATACAATGCGTTGTTAACAAGCTCTCTGCTCCACTCCATTCTGTTGCATCCACTTGTAGATAACTAGATCAATGTATGTCTTTTTTTTCCTCGTCTGAGCTGGCATCTTGCTAAAAACTGTACGGCTGGATGGCTCCAATAAAGCTCGTGTGAGGGGCAAGGGATGGGGCATCAATCCCAAGGTATCGAAATATAAATACCCGTACTTCACCTATTTTGGTATCGCCCTATTATATTAAGAACCAATTACTAATTAATTAATGAGAAAATGAAAGTCATTTGTAGATGTTATCGGGTGAGTTACACCAGTGTTTTGTGCCAAAAACAGCAATACAAAATTACCAGTTATCAACATCTGTGTGCAGTATCAAATATTTTATGCAAGAAGTAATTAGTATCATGTCAAATCTTAAGAGTGTGGTATCACCCATAACTACTGTAAAGTGGGCTTACTTCACACCAACTGGTTTCTAACTGCTGCCGCTCTACAGAAACTATATTCTAGAGAACAACACAGGATTTTTGATTAAAGCTAAAAACGTCATAATCCTAATGAAAAGACTGGGAACACTTTAGCAATATATCAAAAGATGATTAGAGTGGGCCTCGAAATACATGTTCATGCATTGTGAAAACAACTAGGAGTGCAACCAAAGCTTATCGCACATGTTTATATTTTTTGCAATTGTACATGTATTTAAATTTGAAAATTTTCAAGAATTAAAATTCTTGAAAAAAAAGAATGTTGTTCTTAATTTGTCCTGTCAGGATAAATAAAGGTTAAATAAATAAAATTAAAAAAAATGATCACTAACAAATCTTTATTAGTACAAACTTCTGTCAAGGACAATTTCAAAGCATGTAAATCCGGTCCAGCTGCTTTGACTCTCCCAGTGTCATGTCTCGTCAAGTTCCTGTCAGTCTTTGTTGTCTCGTGTTTAACTTCCTGTTTTATTTTGTAGGTTTAACTCACCTCTCGTTTCAGTCCTTCCTCTCCCTCCCCTTGTCTGTTTCCCCACAGCTGAGCCTGCCTCATCATCCCTGATCGTTTCCACCTGTGCTTCCCCTCCTCATGTATTTATAGCCAGAGCTTCCCTGTGTCCTGTGCCTGATTGTCTTGTTTTCTCCTTGACAAAGCCAAGCCAAATTTATCAAGCTCTAAGAAATTAAAACAATCTAAAACTCTGCATCTGAGTCCAGTCCTGTGTCCTGCCGTGTGTCAGTACAATCAGGCCAGAATGGACTCAGCAGAGCGCAGCGATTAAACTTCAGTTCTGCAACGCCTGGAGGCCCGCCTTTCTCAGCAGGAGGACTTCCAGAAGGCCCTGGCATCTCAAATGGTGCAGGTCTCCACCCATGTTCAGGATCTCTGCCAGGGTCCGCCCTGGATCACCACACCTCCGGGTGCTTCTGCATCCATCCCTGTTCCTCCCTCTCCCACCATGCCTGCCAGGACTCAGGAAATCAGGATAGCCCCCCCCCGATCGTTACTCGGGGGAGCAGGGACTATGTAAGCTCTTTCTGACAGACTGTTCCATTCATTTTGAACATTCCCCCCATGCCTTTGTGTCAGACAGAGCTCGGATCGCCTTCATGATCTCCCATTTATCGGGGAGGGCTCGTGCTTGGGCCATGGCCGAGTGGGCTCGCGACTCTCCGCTCTGTTCGTCTCTCATTGCATTCCAGGAGGCTCTTCAGATCACGTTCGATCCGGTGTCTACCAGCCGGGACAAAGCGCGGGAGCTGACCAGCATACGCCAAGGTGGGGACTCCGTCTGTGATTACGCCATTCGATTTCGCACCTTAGCGGCTGAGAGCGGGTGGAACTCGGTGGCGCTGTATGACGTATTCCTCAAGGGTTTGGCTCCGCGCATCCAGGAGCAGCTCATACCTTTGGACTTACCTCCGGGTCTGGACTCCCTGATCGGTCTGGCCATCCGAACAGACAACCGGATCCGTGAGCTGGCTTCCCGACGCAGCAGCGGACCCTCAGGGGGCGGGTCTTCTCACGGGGCTGAGTTCACGGACAGAAGGGATTTCCCTCGTTTCACGGCTGATCCGCCACGCTCCTCAGCGGACCGCAGTGACGAACCCATGCAGGTGGGACGTGCGCGACTTTCGGCGGAGGAACGACGGCGCCGCCAGCGGGAGGGTTTGTGCTTTTACTGCGGAGAGCACGGTCATTCGGTTTTCTCCTGCCCCATGAAGAACCCTGCGACGGTGAGTCACATCACCGCTGCAGACAGACGCACACGGAGCCTCACGCCCCTAGTGGTGACCCACCACGGCGTCACCACAGCTCTCACAGCACTCATAGACTCAGGGGCTGACGTCAGCTTAATGGACTGGAAGCTGGCAGTCGGTTTAGGACTAAAAGCTCATCTCCTAAACAGACCTATCAAGGCCCGTGGTCTTCACGGAAGAGGTCTTTTTAACATCACTCACGTCTCTGAACCTCTCCGACTGTCCATAAATAACCATACTGAATTCATGTCATTTCACCTATTCGAGTGCTCCTCAAGGCAGCTGGTCCTGGGGTATCCTTGGTTGTGTGAGCACAGTCCCCGAGTGGACTGGTCGACGGGGAAAATTCTGGAATGGGGGCCAGATTGTGACAAACACCAAAGTTCAAGACCCCCAGGTAAACGAAATAACATGAACTATAAACCTGTTCCTGTTCATCCTGCTTCAGGTCCAGAGACCCCGGACCTGAAGAAGGTACCTGCGTGTTACCATCATCTCGCGGAGGTCTTCAGTAAGTCCCGGGCTCTGAGTCTTCCACCTCATCGCCCCTACGATTGTGCCATTAACCTGGTTCCAGGTTCCACTATACCAAAAGGGCGTCTGTATCCAGTCTCAGCTTCCGAACGTCAGGCTCTGGATAAGTACATCAATGACTCTCTGGCAGCAGGCCTCATCCGTCCTTCCTCATCCGCAGCTGCAGCAGGCTTCTTCTTCGTCGGCAAGAAGGATGGGACCCTCAGACCCTGCATAGACTACAGCGCTCTCAATAATATAACAATTAAAAACAGATATCCATTGCCACTTATGTCCTCTGTTTTTGACCAGGGGCCTGTTTCACAAAGGAGGTTCAACCAACTCTGAGGTCAAACCTGAACTCTGAGTTGGTCAATCGAGAGATTGACAACTCTGAGTTTTCAGTTTCAGAGCAGCTGATCCGCGTTAGATCAATCAACTCTGAGTGGACTGATTCGGAGGTGAGCGTGAGCACCGCGTCTATAAGAAGCCATTATCAATGGAGCGCAGATATCACGAGTCACCATGGCAACCGTGAAAAAAAGAGGTCTGCGTATTTTTCGCCAGCTGAACTTGACGTGCTGCTGCAGACTTACAGTGAATATGAGCACATATTCCAGAAGAAAAGCAACACTGCTGCATCTGCAAAACAGAGACAGTTAGCGTGGGAAAACATAGCTGCTCAAGTTAATGCCTAAGTTTGCATTTAAATCATTGTTATAAAATATTGGCTGTAATAACTTTTTAAATAGCGTAAGGAGTGAAATAAAAAATGGCTATATTTAGGTGTACTTTTGAAGTGTTATTCCTGGTGTAAATGCATGAAATGCTGCATAGTGTACAGAACCAATCTGGGGGAAAATGGATTTAACGTCGGTAATGTTTAGAGGACTTTTTTGTTAACCTTCCCCTCTAGCAAACGTTGGTCAGTTTAATATTAATACATGCAATTGTGTTTTTAAAAGTGAACTTTTGTCTACTGTTGAACCTTTCGCTGCGCAAAGACTTCCTTCTTTTCTCTCGTCTTTCCGACAGTGGTTAAAAGCGCAGGGGAGATTTCCTTCAGGGCCGAAGGGAATTCTCCTTCGGGGTTCACTTCGCGTTCGAAACCCTCAACCTCCAGAGCGGATTAAGAATGACTCCAAAACAGTTATTCTGGGAATGACACCTTCTC
>JAUDJI010001570.1:0-10265 GCA_037389245.1 Oryzias sinensis
AGTTCCTGCGGTCAGAACCTTCTGGATCAGTTAACTCCATTAAACAGACCGACTTCCTGTCTGCAGCTCTTCTTTGGTTTTTGCCCTGACTTTAAGCTGCTCTCCTGAGTTTCTTTCCTGGTTTCTCTGAGCTGCGAGATGCTGAGGAGGAGGCGGAGCTTTAATGAGCCTCAAACCTGAGAGCGGCGCTGAACAAACAGGCAACAAAGAGTCCCGGCAGCCCCGGCAGGTCCTGCAGCGTGTCCATCACAAAGTAGATCACCATCTGTGGAGGAAAGAACACGTTACAGCTCCTCCTTTATGCTGCAACACAAACATGCAGCAGTGAAGTACAGGAAAACATGCAAATGTCCCATGATGCAGCAGTTCCTGCGGCCTGAACAGCTCCCACTTTGCATACATTTTCCTACCAGATACGCACATAAACTCATAAAATGCAGAGTCTGTGTTTCTGCCTGAAACTCACTGCGTCTCTGGAGGAGCCGCCCACACGGCCAGAGACGTCCTCGTCGCAGTAACGTGCAAACATGACAAGTCCCATGATGCAGCTGAGAGCCAGCGCCAGCTGCAGGGCTGGAAACACCATGTAGCAGGACCTGAGGAACACGGACCAGAACCTTCACCAAAGGACCGTTTCAGCCCAGACCGATCCTTGATCAAACAGCATCTGGAGAAGCAGAACCCAGCAGAGAGAGAGCCTCACTCCACTCTGCACCCGCAGTCAGACATGGAGGTGGCAGTATGATGGTGTGGGACTCAGGAAAACTCAACTTCAGGGTCACCATCAACTCTCAGCAGATAAGGTGCAGAACATTTATGTCTGGAAACAAAGGCTCCATCATTTCTCTGACATTCACACTTCGTCCTCAGCGCCCTCTGCTGGCCGTTTCTGAAGAACCTGAAACTCCTCAAAAAATCCGCTTTGATTCGCTGACAGTTTTTCAGGACGGAAATGTGATCAGAGGTTTTGAGAGCAAACGGAGCAGAGAGACGAGCTTCAGAGTTTAGAGGAACCTACTCACCTGATGGCCTCTTTCTCCGTCCGGGAGCTCAGGTACCTCTGGACCTGAGCCTGGTTGACCCCGTACAACGACAGCATCAGGAAGACGCCGCCCACCCCGAGGGTCCAGAAGGTGTGTCTCTGTGTGGGATCCGGGTTCAGACTGAAGCCCAGAAGAAACAAGTCCACCTCAGATTCAGAGCAGCCGTTTGAGGAATCACAGAAGACAAAGACTGCACCTGAACCCCATCAAACATCACGTCGGCTACGCCCGCGTGCACGTCGGCTATGCGCGCGTGCACGTCGGCTACGCCTGCGTGCACGTCTGTGCGTATGTCGGCTACGCCCGCTTGTCTGCTAGCAGAGATGCAGCGGCTCCTCTGCCTCATTTATTTTCACATCACATCAAATGTGTATTTCCATCCTTTGACCATATTTGGATTTCCTCCACAGAAAAGTCTGAACTTCCTGGAGTTCGTGGACGTTCTGCTGTTCTGGGTTTCTCTTCACCAGATGATTCTTATGGTTCTGTTTTCAGGCTGATTTCTGCAGAACCAGAAACCCAGGTGGTTCTGTGAGCCATCAGGTTCTCCAGAACCTCCAGGTTCTACGTTACGAAACATGTTGAGGAACGCTGCGATAAATGACCCCCCCTCCAAGGCAAACGGGGGCTCCGGAAACACTGTAATCTGATTACTTCAGAGCAGAGGGAGTAGACTTCCACTCACTCCAGACCAGAGATGCGGTTTCCCTCCCAGACTTTCCTCCACACCTCCGCCGGCCCGCCGCTCTTCTGCACCCCCACCACGATGACTGCCAGCTGCCCCGCGAACATCACCCCCGTCTGGAAGACGTCTGTCCAGATGACGGCCTTCAGCCCGCCCTGCCACACCAAACACCGTTAGGTCGGGCCGCTGGCGCCGCTTCGGCGCCGCCTGACACTCACCATGGTGGTGTACAGCGTGCACACCAGCCCGGTGGCCAGCACCGCCCCCCACAGCTGGAACCCCGTCACTGAAAGACACAGCGCCGCGCTGACACATCAGATCCACCCCCCCAAGGGAACAAACGGGTTTGGAGCGTACCTGCATTCAGCGCGAAAGCGGGCGTGTACACGCACACCCCCATGTAGACCACCTGCAGACACACACCAGGGAGGAGTCAGCTGCAGGTCAGCGAAGGACCGCCTCCTGGAGCCGGAGGTCATCCCAGGAGATCTCAGACAAACAGGCTCATCGCCACGGAGACGCTCCACCCGACCTCCATCAGTCTGCTACAATAGGGGGCGGAGCCTGTAGCTGTCAGGACCTACCTCTGGAGCAAGGGGGGGGGGGGGTGGACCCCAGGCCTCGATATCCAGCATCCAGCTGGGTATGGAAGCGATTGTGTAGCATAAATAAAAAGCAAAATCAAAGCCTCAAAGTTAAAAAGAAAAACATTTCAAAATGCTTTTTGATTTTATACTTATAAACCGCTTATTCTGTGTCATAATTAAAATGAAAATGCAAAGAGGGGATTGCATTTGCATTTTCACATCCACCCTGGGAAACTTGTAGCAATATTCATTTCTTAAAGCATTAGCAGAGGGGGGGCGGGGCGATGACGTCACTGCTTTCTGCGTGTGTCCGGCTGCTGACTGACACACCAGGAGCAGACTGTGTTAGCGGCAGAGACGACGGCTTTGAGTTGGTTGTGAACTTCTGATGAGTTTCCACAGCTTCTCAGGACTACATAGCTGCATGTCCGCCTTAGCGGTCCTCCTCCTGACGCACCGCGGACAAGCTTTGTTCTTCAGACCGCCAGCTGCCTTCACATAGCGGAGAACGAAGCTCCTGATGATCGAAGATGGAAATGCTGCTGCGATCTGAGAAACCATCATATTAATTTGTGTTTCCAGTGGAGACCAGGGCCCTCATTTCTAAAACTTTGCGTAGGATTTGCGTCAGAAGTGGCGTACGGATGAAACATAGGACGTGCGTACGCACAGAAATATTCAGATTTATAAAACCGTGCGCACGCACATCCTACGCATCTTTCCCTTTATAAATCACAACCAATTCTAAATGCAGCGCAACTTTAGCGGCTTCATGACACGCCCATAGTTGCCCATAAATAGTCCGTGAAACGCCCACAAATGAATATTCATTGATTGGGAAACCATGGCAAACACAGAGAGGAAATGAAAAAAACGTAACTTCACTCAACCTGAAGTAGAAGTTATCGTTGGCGAGGTGGAAAAGAGGAGAAAAGTGTTGTTTGGAGGGCACAGTGTGGGCATTACTAATGCCAAAAAGGCACGTGAGCGGCAGACGGTGGCAGACGCCGTAAATGCTGCAGCCTCACAACCTCGGACCGTGGCCCAAATAAAAAAGAAATGAAATAAATGATCGGACATCAAAGTCGAGGCAAAAAAACGTCTAGCGCTGCATCGGCAGAGTGTGTCTGCCACGGGGGGGGGGAACGACACACCGGAGCTGACCCCTCTTGATGAGAGACTGGCGGCAATTATTGGGGAATCCCTTTTAAGTGGAGTGGTGACTGAGGCGCCGGGGGGACCGGAGCGCCAGATGCACCGGGTGACACGCCTGGTTCCTCCAAGTGCTCCTCCGTAACGCCGGGCCCAAAAGCCCACAGAGGTCCAACAGGACGGCTGGAGGAAGTCAGAACCGGCTCATCAGCCACTCGTCCTCGTTTGCCAGCAAGTCTTCTCTAAAGATGCGTTCACTCTGAATTCTTCCATTTGCCACATCTTCTAAGATCAGCCATTGTGCGTCATTCCGCATTGTGATGGAGCATTTTATTTCCCTCCATTAATTACATCTGACAAGCTACAGATGTCGGTAATAATCCACGTGGAAATGGGAAATTGATCAGCAAATGTCATTTCTTGTTGCTTTCTGAATGGTTGAGACATACGCCATACATTGTTTTATCAAAAATAAAACAAACTAAAGGCATATGCATGAATACCATAATTCCATAGCTTATGAAGAAATGTTTTAATATGAAAACAACTTTCCCCAGTGGACAATTAGTACATCTGTCCGTCCGTCCGCACGCCCGCACCTATATCTGCTCCTCCAGACAGACACACTGACGAGAATATCAGTTTTGTACATTATTTCGTTCTCTTAACTATATTATTTATGAGGATGAATTGCACTACATGCCAATATTGTAGAACATATTTCACTTTTCTTTTTCCAAATATGTGTTCATTTGAATTTCTGTTGTAATTTTCGTTTGCGTAGAGAGTGGCGTACGCCTTCTTTTGTGCTTACGCAACCTTTAGAAATGATTCAGCAGCAAATTCAGCAGCTTCGCGTGAATTTGCTGTTTGATGTCAGCTGGAGCTCCATCAACTGATAGCAGATTTCTCCATGCTAAACGTTGCTGGTTGGACCGACGCTCACTCAGCGCGAAGCTGCAGGAGACCATCTTCATAATGTGCTTTTATTACAGTCATGATTATATTTAAGGGCCTGCTCTGCTCGATCATATGTTTGTAAATCCGTGCGGTCAGACGACGCTGAAGAAGTTGGCTTACGATTCACAGCTTCTGATTGGCGAGGGCACTAAAGGAACATTCCGCTGCATTTTTCACATTAAGGTCACCTAAAACCGGGTCCTGTTCACAAACCGCTGGACCTGGACTGCTCAAACCTGGATTCCTGGACCTTAATAAATCAAACAGCAAATTCAGCGCGAAGCTGCAAATAAATGTGTAAATATGTGGGATTACATGTCTTTATTTTGTTCTGGACACCACTGGAAACACAAATTCATATGATGGTTTCTCAAATCGCAGCAGCATTTCCATCTTCGATCATCGGAGCTTCGCGCTCCGCTGTGTGAAGGCAGCTGGTGGTCTGAAGAACAAAGCTTGTCAGCGGTGCGTCAGGAGGAGGACCGCAGAAGGCGGACATGCTGCTATGTAGTCCTGAGTGCGTCAGTCAGCGGTCGGACACACGGAGAAAGCAGTGACGTCATGGCCCCGCCTCCCCTCTGCTAATGCTTTAAGAAATGAATATTGAGACAAGTTTCCCAGGGTGGATTTGAAAATGAAAAATGCAATCCCCTCTTTGCATTTTCGTTTTAATTATGACACAGAATAAGCGGTTTTAGTATAAAATGAAAAAGCATTTTGGTGGATTGCTTTTTCATTTAAATTTTGAGTCATTTGATGCAGCTACATTTAGAAAGTGAAAAAGCGTTTTTGGTTTTGACTTTGCTTTTTATTTATGCTACACAATAGCTTCCATAGCTGCGTCTTTTAGAAAGCTCATCTACCCACCTGGATCAGGTGTCTTTGGCCACAGAGAGGCTTCTTGGACCCCCCTGCTCCAGAGGAACCACAGCCCACCTCCACCTGTGGGACTCCACCCCCACCTACACCTGTGTGACTCCACCTGTGGGACTCCGCCCCCACCTCCACCTGTGGGACTCCACCCCCACCTACGCCTGTGGGACTCCACCCCCACCTCCACCTGTGCTTCTCCACCCCCACAGGTGTGGAGAAGCACAGCCGGTCTGAACTTAGCACGTGGACTCACCATTTGGAAGATGAAGGTCAGCGTTCCACAGACGCGCACGGCTCTGCTGAAACGCAGCTCCAGGTACTGGGAGGACAAAAGCACAGAACCGTCTGTCTCACCGTCACCATGACAACGGCTAGAAGCAGAGTGACAGCACACCTGGTAGGCGCTGGACAGGTGGAGCCTGTACAGGAGCGGGATGAATACGTGCGCTGGGATGAGGAGCCCGAGGACGTAAGCGCATCCGATGAACCAGTACTGCGTGCCGTGGGCGTAGACCTCAGCTGGAACGCCGATGATGGCCACGGCGGACTGGAAGGAGGCGATGAGGGACAGGGAGACGGGGAGGCAGCGCATGCTCCGGTCCGCCATCAGGAACTCCTGCGTGGTTCTCTGCCGCCCACCAGACACGGCGTGGTACAGCCCGATCCCTGCAGACGCCGCCAGCAAGAGGCCGAAGATGACGTAGTCCGTCACCGTGAAGAACCTCTGGTCCATCCTTTTTGGGTTCTGGCTGCAGAACGGTCACGGCCTCATGCAGAACATGGGTCACATCCATCAGACGAGCACCTGGAGGGACACGAAGATGAGAAGGTCCTTCCTCAAAGCCCACTAATGCAGAGGACCAGCAGGGTCTCCTCAGCTTCCAGGACCCCCGTCAACCTTTAGGATCTGAGCTAAACCCCAGGAGGAGCTGAACCTGAGGATCAGTCTGCACGGAGGTGAAGGTCGCTGATGCACAGCTGCAGCATCCCACAGAGGACTGCTGCAACGTCTGAACGTTCTGATGTTTTCATCCAACCGTGGCTTCCACCAGCAGGACTAGGAGGAGACCAGAGAACCTCCTGGAGGAGGAGGACAGGATCCACTCTCTGACCTCCGTCTGAGTTCTGTTTGCTGATTGAGGAACCCTCTGAAAGTCTCCTGCTTGGTGAGCAGAACCAGCAGGTTCTCCGGGTTCCATGAACCTGTTGACAGTGCGATGGAGCTTCAGAAAGCAGAGAACATCCGCTGGACGTCACCGATGCAGTGCAGGAACAGCAGCCACAGACCATGAACATCTGGAACCCTCAAAGTCCAGAACAAAGCAGAAATTTGGAAAATGTTTGCTCCTCGGTTCCTCGGCAGAGAACCTCTGTCTCTAAGCGAGGCTGCAGGTTCAATTCCAGCTGCTTTGGGGCAGCAGTGCTGCATCAACACGCTTATTCAAGTCACATCTGTCCCGAAAACTTTGCTTCATTCCATTTTACCTTTAATCCGCGGTCATCCGGGTCCTGGCAGCCTCACGTGCGCCTCACAAACGCGCCTTTTTCACGAAACAAAGGCGGTTTTCGGAGCAGTTAGATGTTCGGTTTAAAAACCATTTTTCATGTCTCACTTCAGCCGCGTGACCTCACAGGACAGGTGACCTCACACCCACTGAACTAATCTCGCGTGCTCCGAGGGATCGGCGTCTGCTTTAGATTGTCTTCCGGGTATGACGCAGGAGCCTGCGCCGCTGACGTCACAGCAAGCGCCAAATCCAAACCGTTTTTTCTATCCAGTAGTTGTCAAAACCTGAATGTTTTCTGTAAAATGCATGTGGTATCGATGGCGTAGACTTATACAGCGCTCTCTACCTTCTTTCGAGGACCCGAAGCGCTCTACAGTCACATTCACACACACGCACACACAGCCACATGTACACACGCACACACACGTGGTGGCTCCGCTGCCAAATGCAGGCGCCCGCGCCCAGAGGCAAGGGGGGGGGGGGTTCAGTGTCTTGCCCAAGGACACTTGGACACATGGGCGTACAAGGCGAGAATCGAACCTGCAATATACGATCATGGGTCGACCGCTCTACCACTGCACCACGGCCGCCCGATAGCCGATAATAATATGCTCCCCTGGCAGATCTGGGGGGTATTCCAGGAAGCATGTTTAAACTAGCCTGACTTTAAGCCTGAACTCTGGCTGAAATCCGCCTGAACTTGCTTACTCGGGGTATGTCGGTTCCAAAAGACCGGATATGAGTTGGCGTAATTACGCTCGACTTGGTAACCCTGGGTTAACGCACGGTACATAAAGACATTCTCAATAGATCGCCGATTTCTGGAGTCACCATGGAAACGCGTGGTAAAAAAAAAAAAAAAGAAAGCGCTGTACTTCTGTGAGACGGAGTCTGAGGTTTTAATGACGGCGTATGAAGATTACACGACCATCAAAAAAGTAACACGGCTGCATCATCATCAAAAAAAAAAGACTTTCTGCGTGTAGAAAAAGAGCAGACAAAGTAACCGCACGAGTTTCTGATCAAATTTCCATTTCCCTCGTGACGCACATACATATATAACTCATCCAATTTTGCCAACTTAAATGAATTACTTCTATTGGTAACAAAAAATTGAGTTAAAATTATTCAACCTAATTTCTTACGTCTATAAAACTCAATAATTGTTTATACAACTCAAATTTACGTATTTATCTTACTAAATGCCATATTACTCCAATTCAATTAATATTTTTTTCCATCTTAATTAATTACATTTCTCGAACTCTCAAATGCCTAAGTTTGAGCCGGCAGATATACTCATTTTTATAACAATAAAAAAGACGGGGTGAATAATGCACGGAGTACAAAAATTCGTTAAAGAATTAACCGTGAATGACATTACAATGACTTGCCGTAGGGGTGCTATATAAACTAACCATCCTCTCCTTTACTCTGACTCATGGTGCAGAGACGTAAGCTCAGTACGGAAAAATAACTCGGTGAAGCATGGCAAAACACAGTAAAACAGCTAAACAAAAAAACACATTTGGTCAAAAACCCACACCTAAACCCAAATCCATCCAGACAGGCAAAGGGAATGATATCCCACAATCCTTTGCGGTGCCGATCTAACAGCAGCACCAAAGTTACACCTTCTTAATTGAATTACTTTGAATGAAAGGAAAATAACTGTCTGAAAACTACGTGTAATTTTTAAACCGACTTACAAAAAAAATGATTTATTTTAACTGAAACAAATAATAAAGTTAGATCAAAGTAAAAGAAAATATTTTCCAGCATCCATATGTGGTCTTATCACCCTCTCACGGTAGAACAAGTATTATCTGAGCTTCTTCATCCACTAAATCATCTTCAAATGGACACGCCATGCTGCTTCACCTCTCTGTAAACAAACTAAGCTTCAACTAAACCTGCTCCCGACCAGGTTATGTTCAGAGCATGAGTTGCCATGGCAACTTGACCTACCCTGAAACATACCTCCATTTCTGGAACCGAAAACTGAGGTTATCAACTTCCTTAGCCTCAAACTTACCGTGAGAGCTAGCATAACCTGCTTTCTGGAATACCCCCCTGAAGTATACTTGTGTTTTGTACAATAAAGTTCAAAAAATGTTTTTCTATCCAGTTTTTTTATTTATTTATTTAACATTGAAAATTACAAATCAAAAATATAATATTTATAACAATACAAGAATAGAACACAGTTCTAAATACAAATAATTATTGTTTTAAACTTTTGAAATTCTTAACTATTTAGAACAAAATATAAGTAATGTAATTTTTTAAACAAACTGCTAATAAAGAATAACTGAAGAAGACATTCACAGAGGGAAAGAACAAATAAATTAATAAAATGCGAGAGTTAACTAAGATTTACAGACCTTAATCCTTTTTGAGCCTCTGTATGTTTTGAAGCAGAAATTGATTTGAAATGTTGCTGCAGCTCAAATTCACGTTTTTTTTTAGGAAACCTTTTCTGTGGATATAAATTAGCCATGAATAACAATATATTTATTTAAAAAAAGAAAGCATCACGATCTCTGTGTTCACAAATATGAAAACCAAATATGACATTTTTAGAATATAATTGAATTTATCAACAACAATAATTTTTGTTAATTTGTTCACGATTTTAATTCTTAAATCTAAACCTTACTCTCAAAATGAAATTTTAAACGCTTCCAGACCTGTTTTATTTTTCAACAACAATAGTGGGAGTTGGATTTTGTGGATGTTTTCCTGTGAATTATCAAGACCAGAATGAATGAGAGCAGCGTCCAGGTTCCTTTAATTTCCCAGTTTTTATTCTTATCAGACAGATGATGCCCCCCCCCCCCCCCCCCCAGAGCCTCAGGTTTACATCTTTCTATCACCAAATGTGGGCGGTCCTGTTTTTCTGGTACATGAGAGGATGCAGAAGACGGACTGGATGGAGGAAGCTGATTGGCTGCAGCCCAAAGGAAAAGAAGATCTCATCCAGACGATCCAAACCATTCCAGCAACTGTGGAGCATCTTTTCTTGGAATGTTTGCATGTAAAAGAGTTTGGTCTCCTTTTCATAATTGTCTGAAAACAAAAAATATCATCATTGACCCTTTGAATTGGAACACCACTAAAAGTCGATTACAATGAATTGATCTGGACTTTTTGATTAATATACTAAATTCAAAGCATTTTAAACATAATTGTAAATTCTTAAAGGTGAAACCTCATGTTGGCCTCCTGTCCGGCCTTCGCAGATTCGGGTGGTTCAGGACGTCCAAAAATGAAATGTGCAGTTGGGAAATGAAAAGACACACAAGAGTCTGCATGAATTTTCAAACCTTTTGCAAAAGGGGAGAGGTGGAAAAACACGACCTGTTAGGCTCTGTGGCTGTCCGCTCTCTCTGGCCTCAAGGCAAAAAGGCTTTTTTATTATTCAGTCAGCGAAGACGAAAGCATACAAAATACGTCA
>JAUDJI010001571.1:0-10263 GCA_037389245.1 Oryzias sinensis
GATGAGAGAAGACCCTTGTGAGTATCTCCTGTTGTAATTTTATGAACATCGGACAAAGCACAGAGAAAATACAGGGCAGAATGTGCCCCATGCAATAACTAGGTGGCGCTATAGAGCTCGTCCAAAGTTGTCATATCCATGGGTTCAGAATGGAAGCTTCATCATATCCATTGATTTTCAGTGAGATCGGACAAGGAATGTGCACGTGAGAGCAACATTTGTGCATGGCGAGATGCCCAACTTTGCCGCTCTGTCACGACCACACCCCCGCTTTGAAAGTTATGGTTTTTTATCAGAGTAAACTTCAATGGTTTTTCAACAGGTGGACGTCATTTTGAGGTGTGTTTGCTCATCCTACTTGGAGCAGTGATGCTCCAAGTCAAACATGTCATTTCCGCTTGCCAGCAGGTGGCGCTACACTTTTTCCGGATTCTTCCACTGCAGATGTGTTCAGAGTCAGACTACAATCATGCACATAAATTTTGGATCAGATTAGATTATGCATGGCTGAGTAATGGCCATTTTTCTTTTCATGGCGTGTTTTCGAAATGACCTCCATTTTCGACCCGCCGCCACGGGTACAAACAACCGTAAAAACTTAAAAGCTTCGCAATTTAACATCGGACATGTGTTTAATTTACAAAACCAAAGTTTGGAGTAATTATTCACAAATCTCTAGGAGGAGTTCATTCTAGAACGAGGCCTGCGAATGACCAAAATACACCAAAAATGACATATTGACACCAATATAGCAGACTTCCTGTGCAACTGACAGCTTGGTCCCAAGAGACTTTTTTGTAGGTTTGCATCTGATGAACATGTCCTGTAAATATCAAGCTTGTATGTTAAAGAACATGGCGGGGCTCGCGAAAACAAACATTGTAGGTGGCGCTATTGAGCCGTTTTTGTGCACCCGTGCGAGTGCTATATATCTAAGTTGGAGATATGTATGGGGGATTCTCATTCGGAAATCTCAGCCTCATGATACAAACGGCTGATTTTCTATGAATTTTTAATTATAAATATAACATCAAATATCTTTAAGATCAAGACATTTTCAAACATTTCCTGAACACTTCATACATCATGAACTGCCTGCAGGTTAGAGGGAAGCGCTGCTTCCTTTTTACTGATGGGAAGGAATCTTAAGACAAGCTATTTGCTATGAACTAACTAATCAACTGGCATCTGAATTACAGCGTTTAAAATGTTAGGATCTGGGTTCCTATGAAACTAAAACTCGGCTTTCTGGCTGCATTCTGGGCTTTTTTAAAGTTCAAGACCTGGTCGTGCATGATGGTGCATCTGGCCGTACGTTAACATGCATGACGATACATAATGGTGCATGGTGGTAAACTGTGATTAATAACGATGCATTGCCCTCCATGATGGTGGATGGCGATACATGGTGATAGATGATGATACCTGGCCCTCCATGATGGAGAAAGATGATACGTTGTGGTACATGACAATGACAATGCACAACCATACATGCCTGATCATGAAAAAATACAGCCATGCATGACAACACGTGGCCTTTCATAATGGTGCATGGCAGTACATCATGGTGCATAACTGGGCATGATGATACATGACAGTATGTGGTGATGGGTGATCATACCGTGCATGGCGAGGGATGATGGTACATAGGGATACATGGTTATGCGTGAGGATGCCCGACAATACATAGCTGCGTGTGATGATACATGACCCTTCATGACTGTGCATGTCCGGTTGGACCTCAGACGGACAAAGCTGTTGCAGTTCGAGTCGAGCTTTATTCTTGTTCTAAAAGCCTTTTTCGTCAAACGAAACGTATCACCATTTTTCTCAACGAGCACCTTTGTTCCAACAGACTCTCTGGATTTCAAGAGAATCTTTTAGATTTCCTCTGTCGTCTCAGAGCCGCTGGCAGGTCTGACTCATCTCGCTCTGGGCTCTGGCAGACATCGGTGCCAGGAAAACACGTCTCCGCTCGCTGTCATCGTTCTTTATCTGCATTGTGATCAGGAGTGAGTTTCCAGCGAAAGCCAACGTCCAGTTTGATCCGTTTCCTGGACTCAACTGAACTCTGGTTTTGCCAAAGAGACAAGCGTCTCTTTGCACTTGCAAGCGAATTCTGGTGCAGTTTAGTTCAGTGAGATTGCTGGCAGACTTTATGAAGTTTAAGGGTATAAATATGAGCTCCATGAAAGAAAATAGTTTTATGTTTTTTTTTTCCAGTTTAACCTCAAAACCTGAAGTTGGTAGGAATTAATTATTTAAAAAAAACTGTCACTGTATTGAATTGTACTTCATCACTATTTGACCTGATTCTAGAACATTTTTTTCAATATTTTCTTAGGGGTGAAACGATGAATCAATTTCTATTCTTACAATCATATCGATCTGTTTCAGGCAAGTTGTTAATAATTATAATTGTTGTTATAGTTATTGAATTGTCCTGTTCTGTTATAAAACTATATCAAAATGAAATAAGTGAGGGTTAATGGCCGACGCGAAGCGAGGACGGTTATTTCCGCAAAGTGCGTTAATGCTAAAAATGCATACTTGGAAGGCCATTAACCCGCTTATACAATGGTCACTTACAAAAGAAATAAATTGTAACCAGTTTTTAGTCTTTTATTCTTGTTATTTTTTCGGTTTGGATCGCTTTTTTCATAAAAAACAGACTATTTGTTTCGTTAGCCTGCTGAGCCGGCACGGACCTCAACTGCAGTGGTAAAGGAAAGTGATATAGATGCTGGTCGTCACGATGGGTTAAATAAAGCGTAAATTCAGAGAAAGTTCACCTCTTACTGCTTGTTTTTGTCCAGATGATGAAGAAAAGGTTTGGTTTGAAGAAGCCATCGCAGTGATACAGAACATTTAAGCTAAGTGACCGGAACTTCTTTTTTAGGCGTGCGGTTATCACTTTCTAAGGCACACTCAGCAGCCAATCAGAATCGAGCATTCACCCGGACCATGGTATTAATTGAGTATCATCGGTTTTGAAAAATACCATTTGGATTGTTGTAGGTTTTTGTTCCTATAACGTAAAAACATCACCATCATTCCTGTCCAATGTGTGGAAAAACTTTGAATTTAGCAAAGACATGTGACCATGCAGTGCTAGAAACCTAAAATGTGACTGGATTTGACATCCATGCTTGTTTACTTGTTTGTTTGGACACATAATTAATTTACACTATATTATCTTGAAGAAATCCAAGAAATCTGGAAAACTTCACTGTTCAGTAGCAGGAATTTCTCTCTGAGTTACACTAGTTTGGATAAAGATGATCTGGATCCACTTTAGGTCAGAGAATCGGATCGTTCAAAATGAACAAATATTGACTGAATCGGGTCGCTGTTAAGACGAATCCTTACAGCCCTCACTATTTTATTCTATTTGTCTGCCGTACGGGTTCACTTTAAGGCTGAAATCCTTTAGCCACTTTAAGGGGATTTTAAAGTCATTATACATTTTATATAACAATAAACACGTTCTATTCTTTCTAGCTGGCAGTCTGAAGAATTAAGTGATCAGAATTTAAACTAAAACTCAATTCAATTAAAATGTTTTTTTAAACCGTTTATCCTACAAACTAAACAATTGAAATGTTCCAATTTGACCTGGAACAGCCTAAAAGAATGAACATGTTTAATTTTTATTCTAATAATTGATTAAATGAGCATTCCTAATTGTTTTGTCTGTAAAAAAAAAGTAAAATATGAATTTAGATTTGACATCTAAACTGTGACTTTTGTTTCCTCCACCAGTAACTTTTTCACTTATTTTTAGTCGCTTTGCTCTCTTCAGTTCCGGACTGGAACGTGGGTTCTCCCATCATCAGAACTGTGGAGAACCTGCCTGTTCTGACTCTTTTCTTAGAGGCTCCTGGGGGTTGAGGTGCCAATCAGGAGGAGCCAATCCGCTCTGTCCCGCTCTGATTACGCACGGATTTGGGTTGGGGAGTCTGCGTTACGCGCGGAGCTGCTGCGCTCCCGTCAATCTGCGGGGCTGTGGCGCCGGATGTTCTGGGTCTTCAGCCCGGAGGGTCTCTCTCAGAACGGAACCGGGCCCCCAACTGCCTTTTGTACTTTTATTTTGGGTATTTTTTCAAGACGTGGGGAGATTGGAACACTGCAGAGTTTGTGGCACTCGGGCGCGAGCTGAAGGACACGAGCGCGCCGCGGGGCTTTGGGCTTTCATGTGAAGGGGATGATCATGATGATGGGTGGAGAGATGCGCTCCGCTCCGCCACAATAACGATCATTTTAATCCCAAAAAGCCCCGAATCCTCCCGCTGCTCAGCCCACCACGAGCCCCGAAACTGGATCCCAATCTGCGGGATTATTGGACCTGACGGATCACCTGGAGAGATCGGACACCCAAAGGTAATCTAGGCGTTAAATCCCAGCCAGGAACAACCAGAACCTGGGTTCGGAAGGAAGTCCAGCAAATGCTCCACCTGTTGTTTGGAGCTGCGCATGTCTGCGGATTTTGGCTGCAGAATTTGTTCAAAACATCTCAGATAAAGCGTTTTTACTGCAAACATTTTAAAAATGTTTTTAAGGTTCAGCTTTTTTTTTGGTCTGCCGTTCATTTGAGCTTTTATAATTATATAACATTTTTTCCCCCTAAATAAATGTGAAATTGTGCAGATGAGAGCCTGTCTGAGGAACTGCTGTTAATCTGAAAGCATGTTGGGTTGTTGGTGGAGGGGGCAGCGGGTTTACCGCAGAATTAGGATTCTGAACCGGACCTCCTACTGAGTTTGGGCTCTGCAGTAACACAACCCGTCGCTAGATGGCAGTAATGGCTTCCAACGTTTGCTCACAGGCAGCTCTAGCTGTTTTCTTGACAAAAAAACAGGTTAACATATTCTATTAAAACTAATTCGGAAATGTTTTTATTTTATAATTTGAACAAAAATACTTTCCTTTTTCCTCTTCTCAGATGATCAAACCGGAAGTTCAGAAATAATCTAAACTAGTAAGGATGGTGGTGAAGCACCAGGCCGGAAAAGAGGTTTTTGTAAGAGGTTTTTGATTATGTCTAAAAGTAGCAAGTACTGACACCAAAGTATAAATGTAGTACAGTGATGAGTACCATACTGCAAGTATTTTAAAATCTAGAAAACGGTAAACCTATTGATGTTTATGTTTACAGTATGATATATTTTAAGGAAGTGACTATTAACATGAAATTCCTAAAATATGGGCTGAACTTTTTTCTTATTTTGAATGCCGAGAATATGTGGTTTAAGGTAGCCATGCCAGCTGGTGACCGTTCCTGTTTTTCCAATGATCCCTTGAAGGGTCTATATTGTGCAAAATCAACTTTTTGAGCTTTTAAGTGTATTATAATGTTCATTCCCCACCATAAACGACCCCAAGATGGTTTTTCGATGCGTTCTCGTATTTCTGAGAATTCCACTAAAAGCCTGCAGCCCCTCTCAATCCACTAAAACAAGCGGGTCCTCACATTGTGATGTCACAAAGTGAGGACCCGCCCCTTCCAGGAAGAGTTTGTGCTGCCAGCTTCGCCCCAGGCTAACACCCACACACACACACTTTCAGAGCAAGCGGTGATTGACTAAATGCTTCCCTTTTATCTGCACAAAATGAACATCCATCTTTGCAATAGTTTGGATGTTGTTTGTTATCTTGGGCCGACTATTGGCTGACGTCATGAAGTGGGCTAAAGGTGGAGGCGGAGCCTCAAAGATGGAGTTGTCTTACTTCTGGGTAGGGAAATGAACTGCGAAAATAATTCATATTTCATAAAAAAATAGTTCTTCAGTGTGCTAAAGGTTATATATTTTCATATATACAGTATGGATATAATTTTCTCTGTAAGGCTTAAAGTGTGGATGCCATGCTTTGAACAACTTTGTCAAATAAAAAAGCCCTTTAAACGCTGATTCTATTGATACCAATAGTTTGCGTCGAAAAAAATCCGAAGCATATGAAAAATAGACATCTTTCGAAGGAATCAGAGATTTGGATCTGCCGCTAGAGCGCAGGCTGGAAGTGAACCCGATATGACCTGTGACGTAACGAGAGGCGTTGCCTTTCGCAGTTGCGCTTAGGACAGCATGTAAACAAAACATGTAGTCTTCGTTTCTCTCGTGTTTAAATCTGTTAATCATCAACATGCCAAGTCGTTGTGTGGCAGCTGGATGTAGCAATACATCTAGTGAAAGTGTATCTGTGTATAAAATTCCCAAAACAAGAAACGCTGCTGAAAAGGGGAAAATTTAAGAAGGTGGACGGCGAAGGATTTTTCCCTCCAGATCTGCAGGAGAGAAGTCTGCGTTTTCGAAGGGACAAAAACCGGGACACAAACGAAGAATTTTGAACGGAGAGTTGGGAGGAGGATCTTGGCTTCTGAGTCGAGGAAAGGCGGGTGAGCTGGAAGCGAGCGAGCCGTTTTCTGGGTCGGAGAGGACGGCGCTGGAGTCGGGAGAGAAGGCTGCTAAGCTAGCTAGTGTGCATCACGATGGATCACATTGAGGCGAAGTAGTCGTGTTTTCTGTTGTCCTTGGATCCAACTGGAGTATTTCAACGCACTCAATGTTTTGCAAGAGAAGCAACAGGCCTGCAACGTTTTTTTTTCTTTTGCTTTTGAGGCGCCGATACCGTGAGTAAACTGAACTGTGTGTGTGAGCGCGCGCGCACGAGAAAAGGTTTCAAACTGGTTCAAACAGGTAAAACTGTTAATGTTCTGCAGTTGTTAATGGTATACAGTGACTTTGTTAACTAAAGAGTAGTAATATCTGGGAAACTTTTATTTTGTGACATTTATTTTGTAAATTGGGTTGAAAACCAGTGTTTACCTTTGTTTAGATTAGGCCAAAAGGGGACATTTTGAGTATATTTTAGGGTAAGTGGAGTAATTTAATTTTATACATTTTTTAGACTTACTGGAGTCTAGCCGAATCTTCATGCTGGCTATCGTCATCGGCATCACTAGACCTACTACTTTTCTGATATCCTCCTCACTTTCGCAAAAGGGTTCGAATCGATACGGTTGCAAAAGTGACTCATCATCATGATAATCTCCGCAACTTTCCCCTTCATCTTTCTGTTCATCTGATGATAAATCGCTAATAGAGACGGTAGCATCACTCTGTGCTTCGCTATCGGTGCTAGCCATGTTGTCTGCCTTGTCTTCCTTTCGTTACGTCACAAACAGGGGGGCGAGAATTCGGCGGAATGCGTGAAGCCGGCGGCCGTCCTCGTTGTTTATATCGCGTTTTTCGCTATTTATTCTTTTTCGAAAAATATTAAAAACAATCGCAACATGAAATAGAGACTATTTACTATATTTTGGCTTATTAAAATAGACCATGTCACCCACACTTTAAGAATAGCATGACACAGGAGCTTTAAAATATGTGCGACCAACAACATAATTCAGCCTTGGACGCCCTTATAATATGTGTGAGCAATGCAGTAATGTCCATCTTGACCGCATGTATTACATGTGGCCAACATGAACCTCCATCAGTTTTTGTGCTTGGTCGCATTATACATGTGAATAATCGACCTTTTCCAGGCATCTGCTGTTTAGGGGTTGCTACCCCGAGTGCTTCGATCACCACGGCCCCCACAGTCACCTTCACTTTCCAAGCTTTCTCCAGTTCATCATGTTCCCTCTTGCTTCTGTTGCCATCACTTGGTTTCCTCTGTTTTTTATCCACCACTACAATATCTGGTTGGTTCTCCATCCCTATCCTGTAAGCCTGTATCTGGAGGTCTCACAGGATCCATATATGTGTATTGGTATCCATATCTTTATTTATATCATGGTCTGTTCCACTTAGCTCTAGTATACGATGACAGAAAGTTGAGGAGAATGCCTTTCTCAGTCGTCCTCTGGGCCATAGGGGTCTCTCACTTGACTACAAAAGCTAGAGACTAGTTCAAAGAAGTACCCCTTCAGCCTTAAAAAGATTAGATACCAATTCATCACTTGGTTGGGTCACAGTGAAAGACATTTAGCTTCAAACTAAATGTGCTAACATTAGCTAGGGCTAATTTAAAGTTTCATGGGGTTAGTATGTACCGACCGAGCCTCTAGTCTCACATCCAGAGGAGACTTAATAAGAAATATTGAAAACCATCAAATTACTAAATTCCAAGAGGGCCAATGAGCTCCAACCAGCGTGGGTCCTTGAGCAAGACCCTTTGAGCTGCTGTCTAACAATGTAGCCACAAAGTCTGGGGCCCCCCCCGTGCCGATCCCCACTCTGGATAACATACAGGGTTGTGTTAGGAAGGGCATCTGTCGTAAAAACCACCTGTGCAAATCAGTGAAGGCCCCCACAGGAGGGGCCCAATGGTGGACAATAATAGCAAATTTGTCCAATTATATGTTTGCTGATATTATTGCGATCTATATATTTCTTTATTATTTGCGTAAAATAGGTATTTTTTGTCGCTTTTTTTGTCCTACTTAGTTTGGTAAGTAAGGATTTTTTTAGAAGGTCACAACATTTGAGTGTTTCGCTGCAACTTTGTTAGCATTGCAGGATTAGCCTACTTTCTTTTTGCAGTACAATTTGAGTCAAGTAACAAAAGAAAAGTCAAGACAGCTTTGTTAGCAATGCAGTTCAACAAGTTAGACTTTGTTGCATTACAAAGATAGACAAGCTGCATTTTTTAGAAGGAATGTAAGGAATAGAAAAAAAAACAGGCTAGGTCCGAATTCCCTCCCTACTCCTTAACTACTAAAAACTACACAGTGTGGGACTTTGCAGTGCCCTGGATTTTACAAGTAATTAGGAACAGCAAGCAAATATGACGTCACAGATTTCACAAAGTAAAAACCTAATAAATACAAACATTTTACAACGATTATTTATAAATTCACTCTGCTCTACTGACGAATATGTTGATGATTTATTAATAAAAACATTAAAATACATTTTTTCACATTGTTCAAACGCAATGCATTGTGGTCTATATTTGCCAATCTAGTGAGCATTGATTCACACTGGTTTTTTCGCAGAGACTTTTGGGAAATTTGTAGATTCGGACGGCACTAATAAATGGCGTACACACCTAGATAGAAGAAAGTACACCTAGTGCATTTCCAATGCGCATTTTTTAGTGGATAAAAAACAAAACGAGTCACAAACTGGCACCGATGTAACCAGACGGCTGGCCAGAACTAGAACAATTAAAGTAATTAAAAGAAAGTGTTTTTCTATGATGATGGAAATACAGAAACAGTAAAGCGCATGACTGATGCCTTACCTGCCACTTTGTGTATTTGAACAGGAAACTTGTAAATTCACTACTTTTGTTTTAAGCAAAGACACATTGAAAACCTGATAGAAGGCATGGAATAGAAAAATAAAAAATGACATTTTACTGTTAATAATTAAAAAGTATATTCATCTTATTTAATTTATATATTTTTCAAGCTATATTTTTCCAGGTGAGCCTCACCAACAGTAACCAGGACAGGCTCCAGCAACCCCGTGTCCCTGAAAGGGATATAGGGGGTTAAGTGATTGATGGAAAATAACAAAAAATAAATAAATAAGACGGCTACGTTGGAGCTAAATTTGGCTAACTGGCAGTCGACAGTAGCGGCAGCTTAGAAAAACCAAAAAGCGTCAGTAGGACCAGAACACCCAACTTTTTTGTTGTTTTGCCGGCGTAAGGCAGGATCAGTAGCGGTTTTAGGCACAGGCAAGTCGGGCGGTGGTCCGGGGCGGAAAATGAACAGGGGCGGCGCCGGCAGCTCAGCCCTTGTAAAAAAAGTATATTCACCACTATTGCTTTACTTCTGTCACAGAGTTTGTAACAGCCTGAAACCTGGCGGCGCCCCGCCCCGCAGCTGCGCTCCCTCCTGTCTTTGAGAAGTGGACGCAAATGTGTGTGAGAAGGAGAAGGGAGGGGGCGCGGGGTGAAGGGCGCCGGCTGAGAGGTGAGCACAGAGCGTAAAACGCATGCGCAAAACCTGGCCGGATCGTCTTCAAGGGGGTGATGGTCGCGGGCCGCGGCTCAGCGCTTAATGAAAAAATAAAAACTGCACCGCCATGTAGCGAATAGACCTTTTTCGCAAAAAACGGAAATACGTCATCAACGTGTAAACCTAGTTCCGGTTTGTGCTTCGCTGGGGAGGAATGGCAGAGCCTCGAGTGTTTTCAAAGAGCCTGAGTTGTGTTCCGAAGTTCACCAGCGCCGATGTGGTGAAGAGTGTGAAGACGCATTTGTCCACTAAAGGAAACAAATTGGACAAGGGATATAAATTCGTCCACG
>JAUDJI010001572.1:0-10258 GCA_037389245.1 Oryzias sinensis
GACCGGGGTTGTAGGATGTGATGCAGTTGGTGACAAATGATCCCCACACAGTAGAGATTGCAGCAAACTTATCAGTCTTTGCTCGCTCGCTGCGGGTGGACCTATCATCAAAGCGTAGGTGTCGCATGATGTCTTGGAAGCGGTCACGGGACATAGTTCCAATGATCTGTGGGTTTCCAGGTTTGCTGACCAGCAGTCACGTAGTGATGGAACCTTAGTAAGCCCCCGCAAGATCAAAATGGCAGTAAATGCCATTAGTTCCGGGAGGGCCATAAACCAATCAACATGCTCTGTGTGCTGTGCATGTTGAATTGTCCATTTTTTAATGCTATGAAGCGTGTCCAGAGTGATGAAACAGAGGAAGCTCTGAAGGCGACTTGAGATACTTCTCCTGGCCTTAGCTATTGGCTCTCCATCTGCGCCGTATGCTTCTATTGGGGTGAAATGGAGATACTCCCCCACCTGTTCTTCACGCCACACTGTGCCATCTTTCGCTGTCTCGGTCTGGTCAGTCAACAAACGAGGCTTTTTTTTGGGTTGAGGACCAGTCTCTTCATCTGCAATGTGAACAAGTTCAAATTGTGAGCAACGGGACAGTCAAATGATATCACAAATGCATGCACAGATACTAAAAACAATTCATGTATCTCTTCCTCTGTATCTGAACACTCATTTGAAATTAAATAGGAAACAACATAAAAGGAAATCTAACCTGAAGACAGCTCAGAGTCCGAAACCAGCGGAAGGTCTATGTCCTCTTCATCCGAGTCACAAGGGTTTACATTGCTCAGGATCATTTCCAAAACCTGCTGAGTGGAGAGTCTTCTCTGCATTTTGTTCCTTGGACAGGAGGTCGGTACACCACAAAATTCTTGAGGGCACTGAAGTTGTAGGCTGTGTACAGTCAGGTATTTATCCACCTCAGCACAAAAAGAATGACCTCTTATGTGTGAGCAAGGTGCTTCTATGGTTCTATGGATGTGCAAAATTACATCCATTGTTTACAACTAGGCGACGCCCTACATTCCAACATGAACAATCCTCTGCCCATGATCATCTCAACACACCTACTTAGCAGCTCTCTCTCCCCCATACAAACAATCACCACACTCTCTTTTATTAGTAAATTATTGTTATAATTCTGTTAAAACAATGTTGAAAATACATTGAGAGTGTTTATACTGTAAAAAAAGGGCTCTCAATGGATCAGATTGTAATATACGTGGATTTTTTGGCTCTCTCAGTCAAAAAGGTTCTGACCTCTGTAAGCTTCTACTGGGGTGAAATGGAGAAACTCCCCCACCCTACATGCCTACATGAACGATCCTCTCCCACAGATCATCTCAACACAATCAGCCCTCTCTCCTCCACACAAACAAGCAACCACCCCCACCTCACAGTTCCCTGTCCATTCATCAGGTAATGGCCACATTTACAAATCAAATGATGCTAATTTTTGTCAACTCAGTAGCCAGTTAGCTTCTCTGTGGCTAAAGGAGAGCCAGAAAAATCCAGGTCTTCTAGTGTTAAAGACCTGCTGCTCTGAAGCAGGTGAGTCCGCACGGGCCGCTGGTGGCTTAGCACCGTCCACAGCTAGTTCCGGCCCTGTTGCATAGCGTTTCTCCTCTGACGCTGAAGGCGGGACAGATGCGCTGTCCTCCTCGCATTCTGCCTCCCTCGGGCTGTCCGAAACATAATCCTGCCCCGAACTGTCTGAAGATAGGGAGTCATAATCCGTGTCCGCCCCGTCCTCGTCTTCATCGCTGTCACATTCGTCATCGTACTCCTCCTCCTCATCTTCTTCGTCGTGATCCACCCCGGAGCGGTTCTCCTCTCCGTCAGAACTCTCCTCCTCCTGGGAGCTGTCCGGTGCTGAAGCTCGGGATGGCGGTGCCTGTGCCGCCGGTCTGGGAGCAGATGATGGTGAAGCCATCTCCACAATCTGAGGGAGAAGTTCCGCGCCGCGCCACGCCACGCGTGGTCGCTGCTCGCGGTCCACGCTGCTCCTTGGGAGTGGCTGCAGGAACTGCATCTGAAGGCCAGTTTGGCTGAGGCCAAACTGGTCTCATGTCCGTCATAGTTCCAACTGATCGGTTTGTGGCCTCGTAACATTCTGCTTGAATGCTAATCAGGTTAACGGCTCTCCTTTTTTCTTTCTCCTGATGTGCGCGGCTCTCGGCGGTGGTACTGGCGTCAAGCGCCCAGCCCTCTCTTAGAAACAGTGTGCCACTTTCTTTCGTGCATTACGGTAACAGCAAAAAGTACTATTTGTGGAAGAACTGTCATTATATGTATATACAAGCACGCCCCCCCCACCATGTAAATATATATCTATACATATGTTTAAAAGTCTGATAAGTTAATTCAAAATAAAACGCAATTAAAATCATGATATGAGGAGTGACTATAATATTCACATGTAAAAAAACTGCTAGTTTTCAGAGAGTCATTTCACAGATCTGATGTGGAATTTCAAAATAAAACCCAATTGAAATATGGTATAAATTTGTTTTTGCCATATGTTTACGTGTGTCTGTATTTGTATTTGTGTTTATTTAAGGGACAATGCATACAACAAACAGTGTAGAATACTCTAAAGGTAATGAGACACTGTAAATATGCAGGATTGTAGCCTAGGCTAATTTCCATCCTCTGTCCCGTTCTCACACACGGAAGTAAACTGGTAACACTGATCACAACAATGTCAGCCATTTTTAGACCGTTGTAAACGTCCCTCTGATCCATCAGGGGGGTATTCCAGAAAGCAGGTTATGCTAGCTCCCACGATAAGTTTGAGGCTAAGGAAGTTGATAACCTCAGCTTTCGATTTCAGAAATGGAGGTATGTTTCAGGGTAGGTCAAGTTACCATGGCAACTCATGCTCTGAACATAACCTGGTCCGGAGCAGGTTTAGTTGAAGCTTAGTTTGTTTACAGAGAGGTGAAGCAGCATGGCGTGTCCATTTGAAGATGATTTAGTGGATGAAAAAGCTCAGATAATACTTTTTCCACCGTGAGAGGGTGATAAGACCACATATGGATGTTGGAAAGAGAAACTTTTTTACTTTGATCTAACTTAATTATTTGCTTCAGTTAAGATAAATCATTTTTTTGTTAGGTCACCTTAAAAATAACACGTAGTTTTCAGACAATTATTTTCCTTTCGTTCAAATTAATTCAAATAAGTAGGTGTAACTTTGGTGCTGCTGTTAGATCGGCACCGCAAGGGATTCTGGGATATCATTCCCTTTGCCTGTCTGGACGGATTTGGGTTTAAGTGTGGGTTTTTTACAAAATGTGTTTAGTTGTATAGCTATTTTACTGTGTTTCACCGTGTTTTGCCGAGCTATTTTGTCCTACTGTGCTTACGTCTCTGCACCATGAGTGAGAGTAAAGGAGAGGATGATGAGTTTATATAGCACCCCTACCACCTGAACCTGTTATGACAGTGATGGAATATGCTGTGATGAATTTTTGCACTCAGTGCTTTTTTTTCCCGTTCTTTTTATTGTTATAAAAATGAGAATATCTGCCGGTTCAAACTTAGACATATGAAAGTTCAAGAAATATAAGTAATTAAGATGGAAAAAAGATTAATGTAGTAATGTGACATTTAGTTAGATAAATACGTAAATTTGAGTTGTATAAACAATTATTGAGTTTGAATTATTTTAACTAAATTATTTAAATTATTTTTCAGCCGTGTTACTTTTTTGATGGACTTAAAATTTTTATCTGCCGTCATTAAAATCTCAGACTCTGTCTCAAGTGCTGCGCTTTCTTTTTTTTTTTCTCCACGCGTTTCCATGGTGACTCCAGAAATCGGCGATCCATTGAGAATGTTTTTATGTACCGTGCGTTAACCCAGGGTTACCAAGTCGAGCGTAATTACGCCAACTCATATCCGGTCTTTGGGAACCGACATACCCAGAGTAAGCAAGTTCAGGCGGATTTCAGCCAGAGTTCAGGCTTAAAGTCAGGCTAGTTTAAACATGCTTCCTGGAATACCCCCCAGGTCCCTAAACTAGAATCCATTGCTTTGAGGTTCTGCAGAACTTTAGCTCGCTTTGCTAGCATGTTAGCAGATGCTAAGCGCATTAGCCTATTAGCTGCTGCCGTGCTTCATTGTCTATCTTATTTATCTGAGCCGCTAAAAAGCACAGAAATCCACATTTTTATATCTTACTGGCAGCAACATGGCTCAGAGTTTCTGTTTGGTATCCTTTCCAAGTACAAACTAAATAGCTCATGTCCCATAACAACAGAACAAGCTGCTTCTGGCTGGGGTCTTCCTATTGTTTTGTGCAGAGTAGAGCTGCTCTAAGAGGCTCCGTGTGCTCTGCTGCCAACTAGCGGTCGGAGGGTGAAGTGGACAACAACAGTCAGACGCTGAAGGACGCTCAGAATAATTAAATAAATATCGATCTGGCAGCATTTTAAATCGATACAAGTATTGCCAAATGACGTATTGCGATATATTGCCGAATCGATTTTTTCTTACACCCTTACGATAGTTCATTGAATTCAAAATTCTGTGAGGATATACATATACAGTATATTTAATTATTTATTGGAATTATTTTTATTCTTTATGAGCTTGATGTTTCCTTTGATCTTTTGTCCATTTTCCACAACCATAGACTTTTCTGTCTGTCAAACACTGAGTTGAGTGAGATGATGGAAACAAATTCACTTTGATGCAGACTCCTGTCTATTTATTTATTTTCTTTAAATCCAGTAAACCCAATAAATAATATTAATTTTATTGATGACAACTATTTTTTATTAGGAAGCAGCTGTTAGTTTGTTGCGGGTCTGGAATCATAGGTGGTGAGTCTAAAACCCGCCCCCACCTAGAATAGTGGGGGCGCCACAAATTTAATTCTTTTTACCCGGAAATTGGGGGTCTTAGTCTAGGGCAGGGGTGGCGAACAAGTTTGACACCAAGAGCCGAATTTTTTCTCTTTGAGAGTCAAAGAGCCACACCACACAATGACCTGCCAAGACACACACACACACACACAAACGCAATTAAACCGTATTATTATCCATAACACACTCCTCTCCCTACAACAGAACAGCAGTATTGTACTTGTGTATATTTCAAGGAAAAAGTCCACCCTCAATACACACATCTTAGCCAGAGTTAACAGAGGTGACCCTGGAGGTCAGATACCCCCCGCATATTAAATACATTACATTTCAGCTGTGTGCAACTTAAATTAATTTTGACCTTCATTAGAATATCTTGCTTGTATACGTTTTTTTTATTTAAAATTGTATGAATGACATTTGCGTCAAAAGCAAATAATTTTTTAAATATTAATACATTGCAATGAATCAGTTTATACTAAGGAGTAATATTCCAACAAGTGCTGAGTTATAATTTAACCGACGGCGTCATTCACGTTCTCTCCTTCCTGCTCACATTAGAAACCCGGTAACTTTGATAAACACTCATTCAGCCAAACGGCATGCAGCTCAACTCTGCTAACAGCTCCCTGGCTCATGGTTTTACACTGAAAATCCCCCCCCCCTTCCCATGAGTCTTAGGGGCTGAAGGCGGGGCTAAGCCCCAGGCCAGTTGATCAGCTCCTTTACCTGAGTGTCGGTCAGAACGGACCGATGTCTGTTCTCCAAATTATAACAGGGCCTTCTTTCAGAGAGATTCCTGCTCATTTATCTCCGGTTCTCTCGCTGCCTCATCAGTGACAAGCAGGGATCTCATCAGTCAGTCTCTGCATTAAAGGATCTATGAGAAAAGTGATCTGCGGTCGTTTCCGTCCAGTTGCGCAAGCAGCGTCACGTTCTGCGCTTCATTCATTCTGATTGCAGCTTTCTGCTGTGAGCTCCTCAAAAGAGGGAAAGTGGGATGATTGCCGTTTGGAATGAGCACTTTGAAAAGCTTCAACTTGTTAATAAAGGTGACAATTTGTGTCAGATCAGGAAGTTTTTCATTTTTTCCGGGATACGTTTCGTTCTTTTCTGCCATGACCAATGTTACTGCTCCCAAAAGCTCATAATGATAAACATCGTGACGCCATTCTGTTCAGTAAAAAGTAAGAATCTTCCCGTTCTTCCAGAAACATCCTGTGTTTATCTTTATACTCTGAATTTCACCATTTTCACCATGAGGGTAACGTTCTGCACACACATCAATCTTTATCTTTGTGCCGGCTGTGGGCGTAACCCGCGCAATTGATTGGCGGTCAAACACACACGCACAAACTGCCAAATTCCTTTTATTATTAATTATTTATTTTTAATACCCTCTGATGGTTTGAACATGGTTTAAGAGGGAAAAATTGTGAAATGAGGCACAGTATATAGAAAATATGACGAGACGCAAAGAGCCGCACGCTCATTGGCCAAGAGCCGCATGCGGCTCGAGAGCCGCGTGTTCGCCACCCCTGGTCTAGGGAGATAAAAGGATTTTTTTTTTGGGCGCTCACATGTCCACTATGAGATCACCACTGGCCGTCTTTCCAGAAAAACATTCCATCCCATAACAGACTCTGGTCAGTGTTCACAGCTGAAGACACGCCCCCTCCTCGCATTCACGCTGCTCTCTTCCTCCTGCCCGTTCTGACGGTGTTAAAGGCACCACGGAGATGTGGGTGGGTGGTGGGGGGGGACAATCTGTGTCCCCCATGTCTATGCCTTCCAGCATAGGTGACCGCTCCCCCTCTGTGTGTTTTCTCTCGGTCTTTCTTTGGAGATGAGTCACTAACCCATTGAGTTCAGCACCATGTGGATCCACCTTTTGCAGTGTTTACAGCTTCAACTCTTCTGGGAATGTTGTCCACAAGGTTGAGGAGGGTTTGTAGGAGTTTGTGACCTTTCTTTCTAAAGGTCATTGGTGAGGTCACACACTGATGTTGGTGGAGAAGGCCTGGTGTTCTATGGAGTTCAGGTCAGGACTCTGTGCAGGTCAGTCCAGGTCATCACACAGACTCTGTCCTCCATGTCTTCATGGACCGTGTTGGAGGAGGAAGGGATGCAGTCCAAACTGCAGCACCTGGCAGATGGAGCCCCCCCCTGGAAGATTCTTAGAGGCAGAAACACACATGACAGTGAAAATGAAAGACACACGTCCTGAAAATATCATTTCCTACCAATCAAAAGAGAACAGCAGAGTGTACCTGTCCTCTGGAGCTGGAACAATGTTTGCTGAGGATGCTGCTGATCTGTGGGTCCTGGATCGAACGTCTGTGTGTAGCGTCTGACCCAATTGTTCAAATCCCACATCCTCACTCTGGAAAAGTCGACTCTGAAAATCCAGCAGCTGCAGGTTTAGGTGCTTCATCACATGATGAGTGGAAAAATACACACATTTCAGGTGTGTCTAAACATTTTTCTGTCACAGACTCCTGCTGAAAAAACACAAGAATTTTAGAATTATGGTATTTAAAACAAGCCCCAAAATGTACTTTGAACCTTGCTTCGTGTACATTTAGATACTTTTAAGAAGTTTCTTAACAATAAAAACTAATAAAAGTAAAGTTGGATTTTTTGATTGAGGAAAAACATTTTTTTTTTAAATCCTGTGTTCAATCAGTCTTAGCTTTATATCAGAAAATTAAAACTAAGAACAAATGTAACATTTATCAACTTTACGAAGGAAGTTTCTTCAGTCTGAATCTTCTGATCAGTCAGCTCAGACTCAGCCGTGTGTTTGATGAGGAGCTCAGCAGAAACATCCAGATTTCAGGTCAGGGAAATATGAGGAAATGTTCAGATAAAGTCTGAACATGTAAGCTGGATCCAGCTTCATGTCCTGACTAGCAGACAGCAAAGAGCTGCCTGAGACCGTTCACTGCAGTCAGACCAGCATCCCTCACTGTCACTGACCTCACACCCCCCCCCTCTGAGACCACCAGTCTGTGGGCTTTAACGCTCACATCTGCAGACGTGGAGCCCCGCCTTCTCCGTGTCAGAGACCCCCACCTGCCCTGATCCACGTGCTACAAAGTCAAATTCAAATGAAGTTTATATCTATAGCACCTTTCATGGAAAACACAGCTCTAAAGTGCTGCTCCTCTAAGTTGCAGCTCAGAGGCCGTGTGCTCTGTGTTAGGGAACCAGACAGCACACGTTATTAGAAAATGTTCTCCTGAAGCAGACGATCAGCTATCAGACGGACTGGACTGTCCTGCTGGATTAGCAGTAGGAAGACTGACACTCATCTCAGAGTCTGACCCACTACACAACTTTTTCTAAACAGTATAAATAAAGACGCTTTGGTGGGATATGTATGTAGGGTGAATGTAGATTGAATGTGGCATTAAATGGGTAGAGGTAGTGTTTTTAGTATTTGGGGTCGTGTGTCTGTGTGGATGGTGGAATAGGGGGAGAGGTAGAGTTTAGAATTATGAAAGATATGGGGGGGAATGAAGAGAGTGTTTGAATGTAGGTCACTGGGAAAGGATGCAAAAAGGAGATTGTATGAGGGTGTGGTGGTGCCTGCAGCGTTATATGGGGCTGAAACGTGGAGTCTGAAAGCGGTGGAAAAGAGGAAGCTGAATGTGTTGAGATGAGATGTTTGAGGAGTATGTGTGGTGTGACGCGTATGGATCGATTGAGAAATGATCTTATCAGAGAGAGAACTGGTGTGATGCCAGAGTCAGCTTATAGAGCAGAGCAAAAGGCTCTGGGATGGTTTGGACATGTTGAAAGAATGGAAAGGGAGCAATTGGTGAAATTGTATACGAATCTGATGTGAGGGGAGTGAGAATGAGAGGAAGACCATGAATGGGATGGACAGAGGGGGTAAGGAGAGCGTTGAATGCAAGAGGGATGACTGTGGTGCAGGGGAGAGAGGCTGCTCAGGACAGGGAGGGGTGGAGAGAGCTTGTGTATGAATGAATGGATGGGTGTGGTAGAGGTCTGGTCTTGGGATGAAGCGGCAAGAGGAAACCAGCCTTGGCTGAGGCCCTGCTGTGGAGGTGCCCACAGTGGAGTGTGCAGCTGACCCTGGTGCAGTGTGGTGTGGCTTAGACCAGGCCTTAGACCAGTCACGCACACACACACACGCACACACACACACACCCATACACACACAATGAAGGAGGAGGGTATGGGGAAGAGAAGGAGGGAGTTAAGAATGTGTGCCCGACCTTGGTGGGACACAGCCTGGGTATACAGATAGATACATTAACTGAAACAAATAATTAAGTTAGATCAAAGTATAAAGTTTCTCTTTCCAACATCCATATGTGGTCTTATCACCCTCTCACGGTGGAAAAAGTATTATCTGAGCTTCTTCATCCACTAAATCATCTTCAAATGGACACGCCATGCTGCCTCACCTCTCTGCAAACAAACTAAGCTTCAACTAAACCTGCTCCAGACCAGGTTATGTTCAGACCATGAGTTGCTATGGCAACTTGACCTACCCTGAAACATCCCTCCATTTCTGGAACTGAAAGCTGAGGTTCCTTCCTTAGCCTCAAACTTACCGTGGGAGCTAGCAGAACCTGCGTTCTGGAATACCCTCCAGGACTACAGGAACCAGATCCTCTCCACCTTTGGCACTGTGCTGAAAATGGATTCCACCAAAAAGGTATTTCAAAGGTTCACTGTATCATCATTTCAGACATTTTGCAGTCATTTTCACCACTTAAGATGAAATACACCTCATATTGCTGTGGTTGGATGACAAATGATGGCATGTTTCAGGTGGTTAAGAAGCTGTCTGGAGAGGCTCATGGCTCAGCCGAGTGGTTCACCAGTGTTGGGAACGAACACTCCCAAATTCGTGCTGACCTGACAGGAATCCACAGGCGAGCTTCGGCCCATGTGTCAAGGGCTTATGGAGAGGTTTCAACGGGCCAATCAACCGGCTCCGAAGATCCTGATCTGGGGGGTTCTCGCACACAAGGCCCAACAGCAGTGGAGACTTTGTTCCAGCCTTGGGTTGACGGTGGAATGGTGGTCCGTCTGGACATCTTCCACTGGATCCACTCCAAATGCGCTGCGTTCAAGTCTGCACTGGCTACAATAAAAGCGACCCGGATGTGCTGACAAAGGCTGTCAGGGCTAAAGGGGAAGCCTTGAAGTCTTTGTCGGGTGACTCCGGGGGCAGCAGAAGCACCACGTGTGGAGGGTGACTCTAGGACCACAGGAAACCGTCCAGCTCATCCAGGGGGCGATGGAGGAGCCGAAAGGTCCTGCTGGTCTGGATGAATGTGGAGTGAGCCTCTTCAAGACGGCAGGTAAACAGAAAGCTTTCTTAGTGAATTACTATAGAGCTAAATGTT
>JAUDJI010001573.1:0-10252 GCA_037389245.1 Oryzias sinensis
TGTGCATCAATTGCCTAATTTTAACATATGGGAGCTGTATAAGTGACTTTGAAGTTATACATCAGTGGTACATGCGTAAAAAGTCTGTTAGACATACGTTGAACGCTCGTGGAAAGCCACAACTTTGTGTATCCATTTGACTCCTTAGTCTCGTCTAATACGTCTTGTAATCCTGTGCACCTCATAGTGGCGTAAATACTGGGGCTGTGGGCGAGACCATTGGGCCAGATCAACCTTAACGCACTTCCCGTCATCCATTTATTTACACTCTCTCCTGCCAGCTTTCAGCCCCATCACAACCCCAACCTAACATTACCAGTGCAACAAAAATGAGCAATATCGGAGCAATCTAGCCACACATTTGTGAGCCAAATTCCAGCAACTCATCATATAGAAATACGGAAAAATGCAGTTTTTAGATTCATTTTCGTTATATATGTCCTATATTATGAGAAAAATGGCACAAGAACACGTTAGATACAGCCAAAACACCATTTTCATTGGAGTGGGTCTTTTTAAACTTGCACACATCTTGGTGGATGTTATAAAAAGACACATTACAGCCACTAAAATGAAAAAACAGACGCAGAAGGTGAGAAGGCTGCAGAATTGTGCCTCTTGCTGTGTAAACTGCTCCATAACTGCAGTCATTTTTCTGAATAAAATTGAAATTCATTGTACTGTAGAGCATTTAATGTTACTCATTATGAAAGTTTCTCATTTAGCGTTTTTCTCAGCACCTCCAACTCCTCCGATAGATTCAGTGAATCACTCCGAGTAAAAGACATTATGCTCTCTTTGGATTAGAAACTACACTTTTATTTTGATTTAATTTGAAATAATTTTGATTTGAAAATGTTTATTTTAAGCAATCAAAGCAACAATAATGCACAAAACAATACAATCAGACGTATCAAAGTTAGGATAATTAGACATCTAATTAAGATTGCTTGAAATGGAGTGGAAGAAGGCGAACTTATAAAATCCCACCTCTGTTCTACCGTAACCATTTTATTACAAGATTGATAATCCGGTTCACAACTTTTATCAGACAGAATTAAGACTCCTTGAGGATAAATAAATCACATGACAATTTGAATTATTATCTAAAAATAGACAAAACTCAGTTTTATAAATCAACATAGCACATATAGGGTCAGTTATCTAAAATATATGCAGATTATGCAGATATGCAGATCAGAAAAAAAAGACATAACTGCCTTTAACTGTTGACAACTGTTTCAGAAATCTTCATAGCATATGCAGAACAAGGATCAAAAATATTTGCAGATTATGTGTGACTGGATTATCATCATTCCAGAGTGTGCAAAACTAGATTTTTTTAATTGTATTTAAAAAATGTTACAAGGTTTCCAGAGTCCTGTAACAGACTTGTGACTTCTCCAGGGTGTACCCCGCCTTCACCCCACAGTGGCTGAGCTAACATCAGTAACCCCCTCAGCCTGAGAGGGATTCGATGGATGGATGGATGGATGGATGGATGATGGATGGATGGATGGATGGGTGGATGGGTGGATGGATGGATGGATGGATGGATGGATGGATGGATGGATGGATGGATTTGATGATGGCAACTTTATCGATTACTGCTCCATAAGCTTAAAGATTTACTCAAAAATCTGTAATTTCCTTTAGTTTCTTAAACATCGAATCTGGTGAAAGTGGTGTTTTTGGTGTTTTTAATATGTTTTTGTGGCATGTTTTATTTATGGAGGACACAAGCTTCCTGCTCCACCCCGTTCTGATGCATCCACCTGCAGACAAATACATCCATGAACGTCTTTGTTTTCCTCGTCTGAGCTGGAATCTGTATCTAATCTGTACGGCTTGATAGCTACGACATTGCTAATGTTAGGTTGGGGGTGTGAGGGGCTGTAAGCTAGTGGGAGAGCATGTAAACAGAGGGCTCTCAGCAACAGACAGGGAAGGAGGTCTGTACCAACAGTTCTGCCTATAACTCCAAGGTGAATTTCTCATGAACTCCTTCTGCTCTGCAGAAACTAAGTCCTAACGGCAGAAGATTTTTTTCTTCTTCTTTTGGCTAAAAACGTCAAAACCCTAATTAAAAGACCACTGGGAAAGCTTTGAAAATCAATCAAAAAATTATCTCTTTTTTCTGAACCTGAAACAGTGCATCAAGCTGAGCAGCCGCTTGACCTTGTGTGGAAAGTTCACAGAATGAAAATCTTCTGAGACTCGACGTCAGTTGGAAATCCGCAGGAGTTCAGTATGAGGCCAGAACAGTCTCATAATTCAGAAATGCACACACTCCGAATCACAAATGCACACACTTCGATTCACAAATGTCATTTTATGCAAACGTGCTAAATAAATTTGGAAATGCACATGGTGTGTTTCACAAATGCACACCCTGTGTTTCACAAACACACACATTGTGTTTCACACATGCACACTGAATGTTTTACAAATGCACAATAAGTGTTTCTCACAAATGTGCACAGTGATTCACAAAAACATTTTAGAAATTCACAATAAATGTATCAGAAATGCACAGTAGGTGCTTCACAAACGTGATTTTTAGGTACACATGTGATGTGAACTCACAGATCATTGGAATTGCAGAATGTGCATTCAAAATCCCGTTCTCGTTTGTGAATCTCTCCGTGTGTGTGAGAGATTTTTCTACGGTGAATATTGAGACTCATCTGACGGAGCAGGCCGACTAATGTCACCATTGGCTAGTAAATCTGTCAATCAAACTCATCAGCAAAGCAGGCGGGTTCGCTTTTAGCCAATCAAATGGTCCCTTACACTTTCTCTATGCTTTCTGCAGGTGGCAAAAGCCCCGCCCATCTTTGATTCTGTACCAGTCGATCGTTAGCGTGTTAGCTTTAGCATGGCTTGTCGGTTTATTGCCTTCGGTCGTCAAAAATTACTGGCTTGCGCAATTTTTCAGTGGACCTGGAAGCAAGGCAACAGTGGTTGAATGCAGTTGACATTGAATCCAGAGAACTCTGTCCTGGTGATGAGATTTACAATGAACGTTTCACTCGGGATTGTTTCCTTCTTAGCTTTGATGCTAGCGTCCTTTCAACACTCAGACACGGTTCCAATCGGTCTTGATCATATGAAGGTGGAGGAGAAAAATCTTCAACTCCCACAGAAGGTTCTGTGGAGAAACTGGCATCACTTTGCTCCGTACCACGCAGTGGGACTACATTACCTCAAGTTCATCTCACTGTCAATCACAGATACCCAATAAATTCACCTCCCCTGCTCAGCCCCAAGTCACTTTGCTGGACCTTTATTTTAATTTTGTAATTACCCAAATGTCATTGATTTTATTTTGTAACCATATTTCTGCTTCTAACCTCTTGGCCAGGTCACACTTCCAAAAAATATCCTCCTCTCTGGGTTTTAGAACTGGTTAAATACACAACAAAAGATGGTCATAGAACAACCAAGTGCAAACATACACCCTTTATTGCAGAGTAAAATTCAGTGAAAACATGGACAGATTAAAACACGTGTCAAACTCAATGCCCAGTGCCAAATGTGGCCCTCAGTTTCATTTAATGTGGCCCTCAAGAGCATAAAAGTTTTTAATTTCTTAAAATAAAAAATAGAAAGTGTTGTGTATCTATTCATATCTAGGGGGAATCGGACTTGAAATATCAGATTGGGTAACTATACATTACGACTAGAATCAAATTTAAAAGGATTTATGCTAGAGTAACAAGCAAACATGTTTTCTGTGCAACTGGAATTGCCACTTTAAAAAATTATAATAAATAAATGAGTTATTTAACATTAAGGAGTAGTTACATTTATTTTTCATTACATTTAGTTACATGTATAAGTTACATCTGGCCCTTTGAGGACAGCCGCTATGCTGATGTGGCCCTCAGTGAAAATGAGTTTGACCCCCCTGGATTAAAACATCAAAATTTAAGCAGATGTGGGATCTCTACTGATTTGAATTTTTTTTAAACTGGAACTAATTTTGATAACACCCTTACATACAATAAATTCCCCTGAACAATCCAGCAGTATTTATTTGAACTCTGTCTTCCTCCCCTCAGTCTCTCTCCTTCTGTATGTAATTATGTAGCCTAAATTAAGTTCTAAACAAACTGGACAGTGAAGATAGAGGTCCACTCCCAAACGGTCTGAATTCTGCAATGGATTGATGTCTTGCAGTTCCAACATTTGTGGACCCAAAAGAGGACTGTCCAATACCGGGACATTGATCCCAGGATGAGGTTCAGTCATGAATCCACTCTCCTCCCATTCAATCTCTGGAACCAGCATACCCTGACAAAAAAAAGATACTGTTTATGAACAGCGCTGCTTTTTTTTAATGTTTTAGATTATGTAGGCACAGTGACCTACTAATTATTACTTATATTGTTGCTAGCAGGCAGACCTCATATCACCATAACTGTTTTTAATTTGTAAATAAGTGACTCTAAACAAAGCAGTGAGATTAGTACAGCTGATGGCTCATAATGCCATGCATTGTGATGCATTTTGAACTTGCAGATGTGCTATTCTTCCTACTTGATTTAAAAACCAACCAATTCAGAGAAATTGTTTGCACCACACAACAATAATACTTTTCATTCATTTTCGATGAAAATTCATTGTAGTCATTGTGATTTCATGATACTGTTCTTGATGCTTTCCACTTTAGTCCAACTGCACACAAACCAGTTGTCCTGTACAGTGAGATTAAATAAAGCATTTACCCGGGGATCAGAAACAGGGTTCTGGGTCAAGCCCAACTGCCACAGCTCCGTTGGTGTCATGCTTTGCTCCGTCCTGATTGGATGGCTGTCCCACGAGTCACTAAAGACATCCAAACTGGCCTGGATGCGTGGTAGAAAAATGTAGTGGCAGCAGAATACGTGATGTTACTGATATAGAGCAAGTCTTGGTCCTCAGGAGAGTGCAGGATGTTGTAATATAAACCAGTAACATTCATGAAGACATCACACCAGAGGGGCTCAATCCTGTATTTGGAAAAAAGCAAAAAGAAATATTATGTTGTCAGATTTATTATTAATACATCATTTACTTTTATGTATATATTAAAGCTTCTAAAAGTAGGTTTAACTCACCGTTGATTGTGTGTACACTTTTCCCACAATGAAGCTGTTGGTGTCAGTTCTACGTACTGTGAGCATTAACTCAGCTATGCCCACGTTCTCCTCCATGATCTCCTCTCACTCTGACAATAACATGAAAATCATGTGTCAAACACATAATTACAAATGCATCGCCAATACGGTACACATCAATTTAAAATGTAATGTTCTTATGTACGTTGCCAATAAGTAGAATTTCTAGGTTAAATAAATTACAGGAGTGGGTTAGATGTATCACTGGGAAAAAAATGGAGGCAAGAGAGACTGTTAAGGGGGTGTAAAATGTTATTCATGAGGGGAAAGAGTTTTAGAGTTGCCTTTGTTTTCAGAGAGGAGTCTAAAAAAAGTTAATTTATTTTTGTACAAATAACCAAGTACTTATACTGCCTGATATGTGAATAAAATATTTCTTTATGACAGTGATGAAAGTCAGGCAAGAAAAAAAATCCCTGAACTTTTCTTTGAGTGATATAGCGGGCGCGGAGAATTTTTTTTGAAAAATCCATGGTCTTAGATGCATTCTGGTACATTCTGGCAGCTAGTTATTCACTTCTTAATCAAGAAACTAAGACTAATTGGAGCATCATGATTTGTCATTCAAACCCCTAGTTTGACTTAACATGAAGGACTTGCTGGTCCTAAAAAATAATTTGGATAATTGCTAAAAGTAACACAATCCTACAATCTAAGCTTTTCCTTAAAGCTGCAAAACATAATATAGTAACATCAAAGCCCCAAATGGCAAAAAGAACACCAGCAACTATGATATTCTATGAAAATACCTCAGTTATTTTTACATGATTTCTGCTTTAGAAATGACAGATGTAAAACATCCACTTGCACTCTTTCCTTAAACTATAATGACATCAAAATATGGGATCTGCTTTAAACTATCGTTCTATAACATAAAACATCAATTCTTTACCACCAATACTTAGTAATCTGGGAAATATCAAGACAAACATACAAACTAAATTAAACATTGTAAACATTCTTTTTTCAGGGAGTCTGGGTCCAAACCACCAAATACTTATAATTAATGTCAATAATACTGAACTAAATCATGGTAATTAGGAAATACAAATAAATTAGATAGAGAAATGTATTCAAAATAAGAAAACTGAAATTATTTCAAAATGTGTTTTTTGAGATTATTTTACACAAAATGTATTGGACATATTTCAATTTTCTTTTTGCAAATATGTGTTCATTTGAATTTCTGTTGTAATTTTCGTTTGATTTTTTTGTTTGTTTCACTGCTGAACGATCAAACGGGTGTTTGTGTAGCTGTTATTGTGAGACTTGCTTTGTGAAGTCTTCATGTTATTTATGAGGCAGTATTGTGATTTCCACTTTCACGTGTTTCTTCCATCTGCTGACGGTGTCGCCGTTTCTCATTTCACCCGTTTTGTGCGTACGCCTGGGTCAGAGCGTGAAGGACCGCACATTTTCCCGTCAAGTTTGCTTTTTATAAATCTCAACTATTGCGTAGAGAGTGGCGTACGACTTCTTTTGTGCGAACGCAACATTTATAAATGAGGCCCCAGGTCTTATTTCCCGGAAGGTACGATCGGTTTGCTCAAAAACCCGGGAATTCCTGGAAGACTTTCATCACTGTTATGAATAACATGAATACCTCAGAGGAAAGCCATACATGTTCACAGCGTCACTGAAGAAGGCCAGGTGGGTGTCTGCCCGGCTGTTGTCTGCTATCTTCAGGTACAAGATCTATGGAATACAAGTACAAATACTTTCAACTGACAGATATTTACAGGGGCAAACATGCTAAATTCCCAATTGACAGGTAAAACAGCAATACAATAGGATGATAAAATATGAAATAGAATAGAAGGGTATTTAATAATTCCTGAGGAAATTTTAAAAATGGCCATCATAAAAAACACATAAAAACACACACGCATTACAAATAGAAATATCACAAATTAAAAAGATTGATAAAAAAGGTAAATAATTGAAAAATCAGTGGATAAAAATTAATTAAAAGAAATTACTTGTAAGAGGCCATCCCAGAGAGTTGTATGGCCTGATGGATCGAGGAACAAAAGATTGCTTCAGTCTTTGTGGAGCAGCGCTGGGACAGCAGTCTGTCCCTGAATGTGCAGGCCTTCCACATCAACAGGTTGCCTCTCCAAGATACTTGACAGTTGAATGATGCAGCCTTTGAAGGATGTCACGCTTCAGTAATTCCTACAGAATCAGTAAAAACATGACATACATGGATTATATCATTTAGCTGGCTGAGATTAAATTACATAACTTAAATCAGGGGTCGGCAACCTTTTTTACTCAAAGAGCCATTTGGGACCGCCCCTAATAAAAAAGAAAGCACCCGGAGCCACAACCCGTTTTGACATCATTATATATATTATGCATGTATATATTATTCAAAGGTGCTCATTACGTCGATCGCGATCTACTGGTCGATCTTCAATGACATGAGTGTAGATCGCGGGACAGAAAAGATTAAAAAAAAAAGTACTTCTTTAAAATCCACCAGCCAATCAAAATCCTCACTGAGAAGTAAGGGACTTGATTGACATGTAGACACCGTCTGAAGCATACGTCGCTGTAAATGCGTCCGCGTCTGGGAGGAGGTACTGGTTCTGGTCTGATGGCTGCATGGAGCGATGTGTTTATCAATGCATGGCAGACACTGAGAATGTGGAGAGATCAGGTTTATTATTTTGAAGAGTTCTAGTTGGTAATCATGTTTCCATGTTTGGGTTCATAAAATCATCCCAGAGAAAGTCTCTGCTTCAACTCCCGCAGGGAAAGCTGTGTCTGAATCTGACGCCTGTGTTTGCATCTCTCTGACAGAGTTTGAAGCCAAAGCCCCTCCTCCGCCTCTCCACCTGCTTTTCTTCTCTACCTGTTCACCTGTTCACATCCTCTGCAGCTGAGAGTTGTTTCCCCCGCGCTCCTCAGCCTTTCCTACACAGAGAGCGCAAAATACGGTGGTCAGGGCGCTCCAGCGCCGCACAAGGATGAAAGAGCCGGACGCAGGTTATAGCGGGGATAGAGCAGGTTAAGCAAATGAATGGAAGAAGGCGCTCCGCTGAAGAAATATTCAATATTGTACACATTTTATTATTAGTCTGAACTATCTTTTATTTAGAAATTTTTTTCATTTTATCAGTCCAGTACGGGAAAAAAACATAATCAAAACTTGTGTTGGGCGGTTTTTGGCTGGGTCTGGCGGTTTTCAGATGACTTTTGGGCTGGAAAACTGTGACTCTATCTGGCAACACTGGCGCGAACTCTCAGTCTGTCATCAGAGAGTTGCTCTCTGCCCCGCGGCACGTCAAGTTCCCGGCAGAAGATCGGAGTGTTTATTGAAGCCGCCCCGCGTGCCTCTCCCTGCTATCAGCTCTGCAGGTCTCGCCCGATAAATACGAGCTCATTACGAAGCTGTTTTTTACGTGGCTCGCGCTTCGTGCGGAGCCAGCAGCGCTTTTGAAATGGCTTGAAAAATGAAAAACTAAAATAAAATTTAATTATTATAAAATACTCATTATTTTCCAAAGTCACAGGGAGCCACAACAGATAGATGAAAGAGCCACACTTGGCTCCGAAACGATGGGTTGCCGACCCCTGACTTAAATATTTGAAAGGGGAATGTTATGATAATGATAACTTGAGCTTGTAGTAAAGGACAGCTTTAAAAAAAAAAATCAGAGACAAGACACTGATCACAGGAAGCCTGTGTGTAATGTTTACAGTAACTTCTACTCTAATCACTGTTGACAGCTGATTTCTCCCATCCACCCTTTCTGTGACTACTTATCGACTACAAAACAGCCTAAAAACATTATAATGTTTGGGATTCTTGTCATTGCGTCATTGGAAGTAAAGACACGGGATTTTAGCGGTGTCACTCTGACACAACCTCACAGGACTATTCAGCACAATACGGGCTCTAACGTTAGAAACTTAATGACGCTTCTTTCATTCAACAGTGGATTCACGTCTGTTATATTTAAAAAATGCCGTTTTTATGAACGTCATATGAATTAATTTTGTTGCACATATCCACCCCGTCTTAAAGTCTGTGTTGTGAAAATTCTGTGTCTAACTTTAACCCGGTGTGGGTACCGGATGTTTTCAGGTTGCCGGATGTTCTCACACCGAATCGCGTTTACATAATAAATGCATCACACGGAACAGCTAACTAGCTAGTTAGCACAGCATAGCATAGGTGTTTAAACAACATCACCGTCTCCAAATCAATACTTTTTATTAAACTTTCTTTGCTGCTGTAAATCCGGCATGTTTCCCCTTAGTTCCATCTGAATCATGTTAAGAACCTACAGATTGGCTACAATAGACGCTAGCTTGAACCGACACCGGGATGAACTTCACTCACACACTCACAGGCAGACACAACTTGAGTCGAAAGCCGGCTAGTTTCGATCTCCCTGGTTGGTTGCAGTTACTCGTGTTGTGTGAAGAGCTGGTATGCCGAGTATAAAACTTGACAAAACCATCATAAGTCCTCCCCCGCTTTAAAACCATAAAAAATATGACCGCACAGGCTAGGCTAAACTAAGCTACGCTAATTTGCGGTGGGGGTACTCCCCGCAAACGACTCAGCTGAGTCGCATTCACACATGTCACTTGATTAAGCAGAACGTTTCAACGTATTATTCAATAACATTACAAGATGTAAAACGAGGGAATGATCAAATAAATGCACTACTTACGGGCCTAGACTGATCCCGTTCGGAAGACCTCTCCGCCATGTTTGCCGCCCGCGTCCTCTCAACTGCTGTGCTGAACAGCTCCCTCCCTCGTCAGTTTGAGAGTGAGGAGAAAGTGTAAGGGACCATTCGATTGGCTAAAAGCGAACCCGCCTGCTTTGCTGATGAGTTTGATTGACAGATTTACTAGCCAATGGTGACATTAGTCAGCCTGCTCCGTCAGAAGAGTCTCAATATTCACCGTAGAAAAATCTCTCACGCACACGGAGAGATTCACAAACGAGAACGGGATTTTGAATGCACATCCTGCAATTCCAATGATCTGTGAGTTCACATCACATGTGTACCTAAAAATCATGTTTGTGAAGCACCTACTGTGCATTTCTGATACATTTATTGTGAATT